>JANHFK010006068.1:22265-35186 GCA_036250565.1 Sibynophis collaris
AGGTCGGGGGGGAGATCGTTCCAGAGAGCAGGTGCTGCCACAGAGAAGGCTCTTCCCCTGGGGGCCGCCAGCCGACATTGTTTGGTTGATGGCACCCTGAGGAGTCCCTCTCTGTGGAAGCGGACCGGTCGGTGGGAGGTATTTGATGGCTGAAGGCGGTCCTGCAAGTATCCAGGTCCCGAGCCATATTTACTTCAAATGTGTTTTGAAATCCATGCTATTGTCATAGATTATTTGTCACATTATTTCAAAGAAGCAGGTGGCCTTTATCATGTGTTCTGATTACCTTTATCCATGCTTATTTTATAGACAATTTTTCAATTTTCATGCTTGAATGGTTACAAAGTTAGAATAGATAAATATTTTTATTACTCAGTTCTATTATAATATTATGGTATGAGAATTTTACCAATGAAGTAAAACAAAGGATTCCTTTATTACTATAATACAAGATCTACAAGTCATCTTACCTATAAAACTTACCCTATAAGTTTAAATAACTTATAAGCATACCAATGGTTTTAAAGTCATGTTGCAATGAAAGAAAACAGTCAAGAAAAACAAAGAATTAACTGTTACTGTATTTATAATCTATAGCAAACTTTCATATAAAACATCTTCAAATTTTGTTGCAAGGGAAATTAGGAATGCATTTTAACTGAGCAACAAAACGCTGCAAAAGCATGTTAAGCAAAATAAATCTTTCTTTTTAACTCTCTGTTAAATAGTTGCCTATATTGCTATATGGTGTGTGCAGGAGTCATTTCTGAAGAAATTGCTTTATGAATGGACTAAAAAACTCCACCAAAATATGAACATTACATACAATTTATTACATGATTTCAGTACTGTGACTTTGGGATTGTAAAAGGTAAAATTCCTCAAAATTAGTTGTGATCATACTTACAAGACTATTATTTTAATGTAAATATCATTCTTTATACAAATAATTAAATAAGTAAGTAATTAAGTACATACATACATACATACATACATACATACATACATACATACATACATACATACAGTAAGCCTTCCCTGATTTTTGCACTTTACATTATGTTGGACTATGTTTCCTATCATTTCTAGTTAGACCATGTCACATTCTGGACTGGAGTCATTATTTGGACATAAATCCTTCTTCTGTACTATTACATGAACAGCTATTAATAGTATTTTGGGATAGATGGATGGGTAGATTGGCTGGCCATACTTTTCCAAGCTGAATAAGACCAGTAGAAGGAGTTTCCTCATAGTGTCCATTAAGTTTCAGTGTAAATGTGGGAAACCAGGAGAGCTTCCGTCTGCTGAAAAGGTTATTGTAATAAATATTAGATAATTCATACAGGTGCATATACCCTTCCTTACTAGATAATTTTTAACAAGGACCAAACTTGACTAAAATGTTACTCTGATTTTGAAATAGATTTCAAAAACCAATTTGCCTTCTTCAAATTCAAAAGAAATTGACAGGGGGATAAAAACAGGATTTTTGGGATGACGTTATAGGGAACTGTAATATTTCAAATTTCTGTTTTGTGGTGTCTATTAAATAGTAAAATAATTTTAGCAGTAGTTCATATTTTTTTAAAAAATAGCTCACTTGAGGCTGGTTTAGCTATCTTTGGTCCACGGCCTGCTATTGGGCACATGGTGGACGAGCATGTGAAACTCCATTTGCATAAGTGATGGGCTGGTGTGTGAAGCCGTATTCCCCCACCGCTGCCCTCATTTTTGTCCGCACAGCCAGAAAGGTTGGAGTCTGCTTGCTAAGCAATAATTTTTCTAAGCAATAATCTTTCTAAACAATAATCCTAGTTTACAAGAATTCATCTTAATAAATATAAGATTAAACACAATTCCAAACAGAAACATTAAAAATAACCATCAGCAAAATATAATTTGGGTTGAACAAAAAAGTTTATCTTGATGCTACTACAATTGGAGTCAGAAGAATGTTTCTGAGAATATTCTTTTTCTACTAGCCATTTTCTCAATCTCAAATAGTAGACAGATATCTGCCCCTTATTTGGATTGAGTGAGAATTCTAAGAGTTTAGACTCATTAGGTGAACTAAACCTGTGGAAAAAAAAGTATGTTCAATGAAAAAATAAGTATATGGGCAGACAAACATATAATTTATGAAAAAGCGATTACTGGTATAATATAAGCGAAGATGTTACTGAGGATGCTCTGAGAGAATTTGAAATGAAGGTTACTGCAGTGTTAGGATTCATGGTGGACAACATTATTGTAATCAATCATTAGTCATAGCATTGTGGGGTTGAGCCAGGGGGCAAAGAGTCAGGAACTTTATCATGGAAAGGGTCCCTGCTCTCTAGAATACAAATAATCTGTATATAGATATTTAATTTGTATGCAGAGCAGGACAAAAAAAAAATGACAGGCATGAATGTATGTATGCAGTTAGTAGCAACAAACCATCCCACTTTTACAGTGTATCAAGTTGACATTTTTGTTTTGTCATTAATATCAATTTGCAATAGCATTACAGCATAAATTGAACTTACAATTTCAATGCAGATTTGTCTCAACATGTTCCTCCACCAAAAAAAGAGAGAGCAAGTAACCAATATTTACTTGGTGAGTCCAATACTAGTAATCGCAATTTTGGCACAGTAATGCAAACACAATACTGTAATATTTTTGCTGAAATGCAAATTTCAGATTCTTCCTATTCAGTTCTATCTAATTAAAGTATCCAATTAAATGTTTTAATACTATGGTGCAGGGAAGCTACTATGAGTATCAAATGTGGAAATGTTAAGTCATAGGGTTCAATACAAAACAGTGACACAAAGAACAATTGCTTACTTCCAAAATAGACTGCTAACAATTTAATATTGTTCAGCCCTTCTTGTTTTAGTATTCAGAGAATATATACACTCCTTCGGGTGCTACCATGTATTAGAAAATGCAGTTTATTTTTATCAGTTCAGTCACTGCTGGGGAGCAAAATGTGCCAAAAGTCTTCATGATTAACAGATAATGTAGATAAAGTTTCTGAAGGTTTCAGTCAGTACTAGAAATATTTTATATATTTGTAACTTAATTAGAATGTCCTAATATTTTCTCTAATTTGTATTGCTAGACCTGCTTGAACTTTATTTAATTATCTGTTGTTCCATCTGCTCATTGTTTTAAGTTCATTTTCACAATTCCTGTTTTTTTTTTTCCTTTTAGACAATGTGTTGCTATCGGATCTTGTTATGTAGCTGGTTTTGTTTAAGCAGTATCATTGCTTCTGCTCTACAAAATATTTATATGTCTATTTGTATTTAAAATGTTATTTAATACACATATTTGAAAACCCTGGGTGCAACCCAACTATATAAGCTCCAATGGGCCCTTTGATATTATTTTCAGTAGGAGGTTAATTTGCATACCATGATTCCCTTTCTGGCAATTTAATTTTAAGTTATTTATTGTTAGTTTTCCAAACAAAACATCATTCTGACAATAATAAAAAAAGAAGAAGAAATTGATGTTTTGATATTTTTAGTATAGTTTATTGTGGTGTAATTAAATGCATGATAAGCCAAGCTATGCATTAATGTGGAAACACAATAGGATTTGGAGCCCTATGAATGTGTAAAGTATTTTTGTAATTCTGGATGCTGTGAATAAGATTTCAAAAACTGCATAAGGCTTCCAATTAAAGATGCTCAGCTGAAAAATGCGTGCTCCTTCCCCAGAACAGGTGGTTGTCATTATGAAGTTTACTCAAACTGCGTAAACAGCACTCAAAATGTTATTACCCTCCAAATGTTTTTCTAGCCTGCTGGGCATTTCTGTCATAAGTATGGAAAGAGATTTTCCCTTATCAAGATGCTTGTTTATCTCCTATCTCTCTCTCTCTCTCACACACACACACACACACACACACACACACAGAGTGAGAGAGAGAGAAAGAGAGACAGAGATGTGTGTTTGTGTATAATTTCATTGTTCCAGCCATGTGATCTCTCACTTTGAACTCTTAGATCTGTCATGCAGTTCATCTACACTAGGGTGTCAGAATTGAGTTCATTAACGGCTGCATCAGGGCTATGTTTGACCTCGGGGAGGGGCAGGGAGCATGGCCAGCATGACATCACTTTTGTCAGGGGCACCTGTGGTGGCCCAAGCACCCTGCCAGTGAAAACGGGCTCCTGAGCTCCATTTGTGGCTGGGATGGCCTCCTGCAATGCTCTGTCAGTGAAAATAGAGCTCAGGCGGGCCATGTGCGGCCCTCTCAAGCTCCGTTTTCAGCTGTAACGGTCTCCTGCAACCCTCTGCCAGTGAAAATGGAGCAAGCTCTGTTTTTGCTGGCAGAGGCACTGCGGGCCAGTCTTCCGCTATTTACAGGATGGCCTCACAGGCCAGATCTAAGCACCCTGCAGGCCAGATCCATGAGTTTGACACCCCTGATCTACACAGTTCTTAATGGTTTATGGCAACTATTTCTTTCACCATCACACCATCTTTTAAGATTTATGGTAAACATGTAATTCAGCAAGTTAGGTATAAAAAGTGACTTGTAGTAAAAATGTTGCAACAACAACAAAAGTAAATACCTCAAATAGTTTTTGCTGCATTGTAGCAATCTATAAATACAGTTGTATTATGAAGTAAATTCCTATTGAAATCCAGGGATTTTTCGTCTATTTTGGGGAAGTGCTATAAGTCATGACATTTGTAATACATGCAAAATAAATCTACTAACTGCATCGACTGACATTTTTGGTTTAGGTTTTATGTATATGGTTTCATTTTATTGTAAATTACACACCACACACATGCACACAAAAACACATGTTTGTCTAAATGGGACAAAGTGGAGAAGGCCAACATATTTTAACTGAATATATGAAAACAAATAACCCACTTGGCATTTATTTTGTTTTCATAGAGAAACCAAAACAAATCTATTTATGTTATTCCTGAGAGTGAATGACTTATTTTTTTCTGTAAAATATGAAATACAAAAAGAGCTGTGAAAAGGACAAATTAGCAGTGCTACGATAAAAAAAAAATTATAAAAGGAAAGCCTGTTTATCATTTCTGCACAATGAGATGTCATTAATGAGAATCACAATTATGTTTACTAAAAATGTTCAGCTCTTTACAGTTCCTTAAAATAGAATGAAGGGGAGCATTTCTGTCATAAAACAAAGGATCAGATATCTGTTTTAGGAGAATTGCTGGACCATTCACCAAGTATTTATTTTATTATTACATCTGCTTTACTTATATACCATATATATTTTCGTATTCATTGACCAATTTTTAATTCCACTTTCACACAAAATATCCCATAATCTTTTTTTTCATATATATACATTTGTCAATAATCTACTAAAGAGAGAATGGGAAAAAATGTCGTCTACAAACACCCTGCCTTATATAAAGTTACAATGCACTTCCAAAATTTTGCTACTAGTCAGTTCTTATACCACACTGTCACAGACGTGTCTAAGAAACAATCTTCCTGGGGTTATTTTTTTTTTTTTTGCATTTACTGTTCTTGCATTTTCCTTTACATAAGATTATGTCACACATTATATCTGATGATTGGCTCTGAACAGTGGTGACAGTGATCTTGCTTTGGGTGACATTGGTCCCCTACTATGGGCCACTCTCTCATAGTACTAGAGTTCTTTACAGTCACTGCCCACCACAGGGAAGTGGAGCCTAGTTGATCTTCACACCCCAGACCTCTGATGGGCCCACTGTTATTTCTGAGAGAGTTTAGGATTTTTCCCAAAACTCTGTTTCATGTTTCAGTAGAGGGTCTTATCACAGCTTGGGATGGCCAGGTGACAGGTCGAATCCTACATATGTTGACTGTCTGTGTACATGGATTTCATAAAGCCCCATGGTTTTCTGAGTGGCTCAGAGAAATGAAGCGACATGAGAAGTGCCAAGACTAACCGAGCAGAGGTAAAAGCCTATTACTTTGTGATGATAAAGGTAACTGCTTTTCACACTTATTGCATATGCAGGTAGCTGGCTAGTTGCCCTATTTCGGGTAACTAAATTCTTCCTGAAGAAGGAGGAGCTGTGAGAACTCTTGCAGGAAAGCTGTGAAGATAATTACCAACATATGCTCAACTTAGCTCAGAGTTAGACTCTGGCTGAGCAGACCCTTCAGAATTGATGGACATATAACTGGACCCATGCTCCTACTGGTTTGTTAATGTCTCCCAGGAAGTTGCATGTCATTGGACCCAGGTAGTGATTAATGCCTCTTTGCAGGAGAAGGTCTTGGATCTCAAAATATTATACAACTTTTTCCCAATCTTCAATCTTCCCTTTTTAGGTAGGGTTGTTAAGAGAGTAGTTAGTACACAGCTACAAAAGGGCCTGGATGAAGCAGATTATCTGGATCCTTTTCAGTTTGGGTTCAGATCAGGATACAGCCAGTGGTGGGATTCAAAATAATTTAATAACTGGTTCTCTGCACTAATGACTGGCTAGGTGGGCGTGGCCATGGTGATTGGCAGCACTCAACCTCCTGCAAAAACGGGGCATGTGGGGACTCCTGGAAGGGGCAGGGAGAGGAGGGGCCAGCCAGCAATTTAACAACCGTTTAACAACCAAATTCGTCTGAACCGGCCTGAACTGGCTGAATCTCACCACTGGATACACCACTGAAACAACATTGGTCACACTTGTCAATGACCTTTGGAGGGTAGTGCAATCATTCTAACATTCTTGGACCTCTCACAGGCTTTTTATCACATCGACCACTATATCATTTTTGACCAACTTTGGGGGTTGGGAGTAAGAGGTACTGGCTTACAAATAATTTCCTTCCTTCCTCTGTGGCCATTTTAGTTGGTGTTGGTAGGAAAGTAGAGTCCTAGGGTCCTGCAATATAGGTGCATAAGGGTTCAAGCCTTTCACCTCAATATCGGGTGAGTGCCTGGAGGTTCCAAGTGTCTGGATGTGAAAGACATAGTTTCACCTCAATCCTGGCTCTGGGTTTTTGATAGCCAAGGCCTGGATGACACTTTGTCTTTCATTGTAGCTGGGATAGCTTTAAAGTGAGGAATCCCTGAATTTTAGTTATTTCCCACCCTCAAGGGGAAAAAAAAATTAAAATCTTCTTCTATATCTTAGCAAATGTACTTCCCATTTTAAACTACATTACTTTGAGCTGATGAGGGCAACATTGTCTTAAATACAAATGCAAGTCCAATCACACAGCCCTATGATTGTGTATTTGTTTGCAAGAACGTTAATGATATAGAAAAGGTCCCTTTTTCATATTTCCATTAATAGTAATGAATGTTTGATATTCTTTCTATTAGCAACCTATTTCCAACTGCCTGCTTTATAGCTGATATTCTGGACAGTGAAGAAAAAGTGGGTAGAGGTTTACAGGAAGCAATAAGCATTTTACTTTAACTCAATAAGATCTTATTAAGTGCATGAGCTTGCAATAAATTTGAGACTGTTTTAATATTTGCTTTAAGTACTATTCAGTCAAGCCAGTAAATAATTTTTCAGGGTTAATTCCTAGCATAAATAAAAACTTTTATTATTTATTTATTGTTATTTTGATATCTGCCAGTCATATTACTCTTGGTGTCATATACAGTTAAAAAACACAAAAAAAACATACTATAAAATAACCAAAACCAAAAGTCTTAAAAATAAAAACATTATTTTAAAAAACCCTGATAATCTGTCAGGCAATACAATCAATTTTCCTAGCAATACAGTCACAATCTGGTCACAGCCATTTTATCTGCTTAAAAGCCAAGATTATGCAAACTAGAAAGTTATATGCTCACCCTCTGGTAACACAGAATTCTCCTGGTTTTCGGGTTTCTTTTTGCTTTGCTTTGTTTTCTCCCTTAAGAGAAATAAGGTTTACATTTGTTTCTTTAATGATTGCATACTTATTGGAAGATTTACACTTTCTGCTTTTGCATGGTTTTTTTTTTTTTTGTCTCAGAGTGACGGGAAACGATACTGCTGATTTTCAGCAACTGCGTGACTACAACTCAGTATTATGGCTGGGAGTGGTTCCAAAAACTTCTTATACAAATGAATAAATAACTCTAAATGGCTTTCAGGGGGTGCTTGCACACACTAAGTTGCTCACTTATGCTTTAAAGCAAGCCAAACACAAGGCTGCATTTAAACAACCTATAAGGAACATCCCAATATTCTACACTGAGGATATGTAAAAGCAAATAATTGTTTTCTTCACATTTCAAAAATGTTGAAAATGGGTTTAGAGTGGCTCAATTCCTTCACTCCTAGTTAGTAGTTAAGAGGAGATAATCTGCTCTCTCCATCACCATTCCTGGCTTTCCTTTTATTTTTAGTTCTGCATCATTAATATATTACAGAACAGTCTATTCAACAGGAATTTTGATATAGACTGGTATTAAAATGGAGATATTTATGCTGTTGTTGCCAGGGAACCAAAGGTTCAAAATCATTAATTTAATTCTGTTAACCTTCTGAAAATATCATTTTGTGGACAAGAAATTTTTGATAGAGATGACCTGCTTTGTTTAACTGCCATTATTTTAATTATCACAAATATTGGTATTATCAGGTTGGATTGAGTCAACCTAGGATGGTGGTTGGCTGATACAAAATGGAAGTGAGGACTGGCTCAAATCTTATCAGCTATGAAAGCCAGTTACATAACTCATTGGCCTCAGACATATTTTCCCAATGGATGACCACCCTTTCAGAAAAAGAAACCAGTTTAATGCTTCAGCTATCTCGCTTTTAAGATGATCTATATAGTCACAAAAACACAGTTAACTGATGGCAGCCCAGTTAACCACAAGTAGTTGCCATTTACAGTAGCAAATACAAGTATACAGTACCAAAAATTGGTAGTGAAAGTCTATGACAATAAACATGCATGAACTATGATATTGCTAAAAGCAACACGGGTTATATATAAACTATACTACACTATATATGCTGTACTAAGACTGAATCATTTGAATTCATTTCTAAATGATCATGCATAAGGTTAATTTGTTAAGGAAATTAATCCATAGTGAATATCTCTATATCATTATCTCTTAAGTATCTTAACTTTCTGAAAACCTCTCCATATCAATAAAAAAAATCAAATATGAACATGATTGGCAAGGTGATAAGACAGAGTGCTATAAAGATAGACAAAAATTTATTAAAAAAAATGTTTTGCTCATTCCTTTGAAAGTAATGACCACAAATTCATTTGACAATCTTAAAGCCTGATCTTAGTATTTCTTCTACCATGCTTGTAACATTCAGAAGAAATAAAACGGTGATTGTACCTTATAAAAAATATTTATTGCAGATGAAGGAATGCAGGTGTATAAATAGCACTAAGCATTTTAACTTTGAAAGCAAATGTTTAAGCTCCAATATGAACAAGGGTTTTGTTAAATTTTATTGTAATTACAATAAAAGCATATTAATGAATCTATTCATAAATTATTCAGAAGAAACAAATAACAATTTTAGCATAGGATATAGAAGTAACTTGCACAATTTGTGATTTCCACAGAAATTAATCCAATTTATAAAAGATAGAGTTATTTTTCATTGTAGACCTATGGAATTTTTACATTTAAAGAATGTATTGTGCTGTATATTGGTTATTACAGACCAATAGCAGACTGTGTTCTTTTCTGTATATAAGCTTTATGGACATGAATACAGTATATATAAAGTCTAATTCTTATAACTCAATGTAAGCACATTTTGTGGATAAGGATCACACCAGACTGTTGAATGATGTGGCTGGGCAACATTTTTCAATACATGGTCAGATCAAAGAGAAAAGTACTGGGTGAACCTAGAATAAAAAACATGATTTCATTTAACTTAACTATAAAGTTAAATTAATGTGATTACTGTCTATATATCTAAGAATTACAATTTTTCTACAATTACAGCTATCTTTCTGATATAGACAAGCTTTTTTGTGCACATTTTATATATTCAATACAAAGGTTTTCCAGAGTCTATGAACTGCAAGTAATTAAAACTGGATTATAGTAACTTTTCAACTATTGATAAAAAGTAAAGATGCCTTCAAATTGAACTTGACTCCTGGTGATTACATTGACACTTGCATGCAGTTTTCTTGGCAACAGCACAGAAACAATTTGCTACTGACTTCTTCTGGCATATTTTTTTCAACTTCTCTCTTTAGCCTACAACCCTCAAATTCTCAGTTGGTTTTCCATCTAAATAATAATCAAACCTGACCCTGCTTAGTTTACAAGCCTAGGCAAGGTTGGTCAGATCTTGCCACCTGCCGCAATCCCAGCTAATGAGCAATACATATTTTTGTTTAAAGTGCGCACTGATCTCTTTACATGCAATCTTTTCATCATGAAACATTATAACATTGAGTGCAATTCATAGCCAATATTATTTAAAAAGAAATCTGCTGGGTAAAACTTAACATTAATGCTGTTCATTGTCAGCATTTGTACTCTGCTGTCATTAAGCATCTAATGATTTTATACATGTTTATTGCAATTATCATGTTTTCTGTTCCTCTAATACCCCAAAGAAAGAATTATAATGATATCCAATGAAACCAACATTTAGAAATCAACTATCCATGCTGTCACAGGAGTTTTGCTCTGTTCCAGTCTGATTAGCATATCAAAATTAGTTTTCTAAAATTCTTTAGTTCTTTAGATGGCTTTTTCTTTACCTTTACATTTGCAATATATCTCACAGAATACAGTATGTCTGTATGGATTCATTATGAAGATTCATAATAGAATCAAATAGCTGTTCCTTTCAGTTTCCCCTGAGTTCTCTTCAATGTATCTTCATAACTTGACTTGATTACTCTTGGAGGATTTCTTTGAACTTTTCAGTTGTGAAAAAATAGATCAAGGAACACCAAGCAGGAATACTTCCACTTTCCTGCCTTCTATAGAAGACCTTTCAATACTGTAGATAGCACTGTACAATTTAAAACCAAGATATTAGCCCCTGAAATATGGCATGTTAGGTATAGGCAGTTGTTGATTGCCTACTTCCAAAGCTGAAATTTGTGTTAATAAAGTTTGGTTGCATGATTTTTAAGTTCTTTTCTTTCCTTATGGATGAAAAGTGATCCCCTCCCACACACACAAATAAATAATCAATGAAAAAGAATTACTAGAACCTATATCAAATATTAATTTCAGGAACCATCCTTAGATGAGGAAAAAGACCAAAATAAGAACAGGAAACACCTCAAGAATTAGACTGTGTACTGCTATGCTCATTCTTTGTATCCCTATCCACAACAAAAAACCCAGAAGCTCTTCCAATTAGCCATATAGAATACTGGCATCCAAAATGAACATCAGAGCAAGAAAATATAAGAGTACTCAGCTAAGTTCAAGATAGCTTAACCTAACACCTGCTATCCATGAAAAGCCTGCTGAAAAATGCCAAACCATAACGGAGCCAGTCATCCTGGCTGAATCAAATCAAAAGCTGTGGTATTTAGTCCATAAAGGTCTTCAGCACTATCTATTCATAAAACTTTCCTATATTGATTCGGAAGTATTCTCTATTTTTTATGTACTTTGTCTTGCTGATGAGGCTGCTTGTGTGTGAATTGAATGTGGACTGAATTTGAGATAAGCCTTACATATTTTCTGCCCCTCCACTTCAGACAAAATTGGTTGTTTATGAGGCCAGGAGAGAGTCACCCAAATGTCAAGTACTGGCTCTGCTATAGGTTTTCCATGCTGTTAGCACAATCATGCAATCAGGGTTCCAATTGAATGAAATGCTGAGATATAAAACAGTTGCTGATATTCAAATGCCCTATACAGATGGGTATAAATTGACAACATGTTGCAAATTTTATAAGCAAGCTCAATAGATGAAGTCTAGCCTAATCTTCAGACATATGTCTAATGTATGGAAGCAGAGAATAAAGGCAAAACGACCCGATGGCAATGAAGCTGGGGGACCTTAACAGTTTATACACATGGCCATGATGTTAACATTTCAAAACAAATATTTCTGAAAACCAGATAATGAAAGAATTGTATGGAAATAATGCCTCATTGGAAGAGAATGAAAGAATTATTTTATGGAGTGCTACTGAAATATGGGAATTTACACTAATGGTATTAACGACAAATTATAAAGTGAAAGAGGCTGAAGCTTACACAAAAGCAAATTAAATTTGCTCAAATTTAAAAATGAGAGTAAGGAAAGGAGGGAAATGGCTAAAAATGCATCCCTAGCAATGAATTGAATGAAAAATATGGGATGACACTGAAGAGAACAAATGCTGGAATATGTATTTTACATATTTATATGAGAATGATAAGAATCAAAAAATAATAATGGGGAAAGTATTATAAATGTTATTTTTAAAATAAAAATTAACAAAAAGAAAATAGGAGACATGAAATCTTTAAAAATGGTAAAGCTGGAGTTGCAGTCAATGAACCTAGAAAATAAATCTCTTAATCCCAGCAAAATAATCTCAGCTATTCAAATAAACCATTATTCAATTAAATTATTTCTCTCTAACTTTTTACTCTAGCCAGAAACAAATGCCTCATGCTTTTCCTCTTGTTTCTTGGCTTCTTGGATTGTGCAGCTGTTTTGTCAAATTATGCTTAAAGTCTCCAATTTTGCTTGGCTAGAACATGAGTAGAACTTCATGAGAGAAATAGCAACTCAAGTACTGGTGTGATTTTAAAACTGTCTCTTGAACAAATTATTTCAGATAATACCAACAGAGGAAAATATTTATAGCTCAGGGTTGAAAAGAGGGGTCCTAGGTACTCTGAGTATTGTTGTTTCCTTGCAGATGTTTCATTGCCCAATTTAGTAACAGTGCAACAATGCAACAGCACTGATGATGTTATCTAATTTGGGTAATGCAAAAAACAACCAAGCTCAGTAAGCATCAAT
>JANHFK010006070.1:60400-74517 GCA_036250565.1 Sibynophis collaris
CATCACTTAAGGCACAAATGACCAAGCTTACATTATCCTTACTATGGAAAACACATATATCTGGAAAAGACTCTAATGCTGGGAAAGATGGAAGGAAATAGTAGAAGACAAGAACCAGCAGTAAGGTGGAGACATTTACCGTAATTACAGTGACAGATCATTGGGAGACCTGAAAGAACAAGTTGAGGACAGATCATTGTGGAGAAAATCTCTCCACTATTCTATCTTTTCTCTAGAAGTCAAAAACAACTCAATGCCACCTGATTAATCAATTCATGTAGCATATATATATATAAGGGAACTGAAACCAGAATACTTTTTGTTGGGATAAATGTTGGGATAAATGGACATACAACTAGAAAAAAAGCCATAAAAATAGTTTTATATGTGATCACGGCTGCAAGACAACTCTGTACACAAAAATGGAAAGGTTCTGAAATATCCACAACAGAGGAATAATTGGTGAAGATGACCACAGGTAATGGTAGCTAGCAATGCCACTGCTTAAACCACAGCACTGGTAGGTTGCTTGTTATAGGAAAGAACACTGAATTTCTGTTAGCCCTTCAAGGTAAAACAGACAGGAAACACTACTAGATGAACCAATTCTACTTTATTGTAATGTTACATTAACAGTAGAAATTGCCTGCCACCACTTTTAACTGTACACTCCATAAGGGTGGGTCCTTTCTAAGTTCCTTTCTCTGACCCTTAAGACATAGGAGGCTCCTGCCTCTCTTGTCTGATTATTTCACAGGCAGTATCTCTTTCCCTCATTCTGCAAGATCATCCACACATTCCATTAAAATTCAATTCCCTGTTCTGACTCCCTTAAAAGTAGAGTAATCGGACTGAATGGAGATAACTCTTGCTCTTTTTTGTCTTTTACATTTTTCCAAAGGTAACAACTGGATCTATTAGTGGTTTAATAGTAACACGTGATGGTAGTATGGTGGGATTGAATGGGGGACAAAAGCAAACAATATGTAGGATATTTATTGAAAATCACAGGTCAAAATCAGGTAATTGAATCTTCTATCATCAGCTTTCTGGGTTTAAAAAAAAGGGAAGAAAAATGCATTTTTTCTATTTCATTGTCAGGTATTCAAGTTCAGTCTAAGGTTCAATAAAAGTAAGCTATTTTTAATGCTGCCAATTTAACTGTTGCCTTATTGCTGTTAAAATACAACCAGAGCGATGTGAAGGAGGCAACTGCTTTATGTATTCACTGAAAAGGCAATAAGACATGAACTTTTCACCTTTTGCTGAACCAGATGCCAAAAAAGACTTGACACATGGCATAGAAGCAATCAATCTCATGAAAACAGTTCTCAGCAACTTTTATCTTTTCTCTGATCAGAAGCTGCTGAAGAGGAATCAGGATTACTTTGGATTGATACTTAGGGTGCAGAGACCTTTATCTGAAGAGAAAAAAAAGTGGCTTTCTTATCATCATCATCATCAATCCTCTTATAACTAGTTTAGAAATGGCTACAGAAAACTGCTGCTCTCAAAAGTAGAAGAGTGCTTGTGTTCATATACCAGCTGTTGGCAAATTATTTTTCTCTGGCCCTTTCAGCATCTGGCCAGCTATCCACAAAGAGAATGGATCTTCCAAAAATGCTTTGTTCCTTCATGCATTCAATTTATCTAAGTATATGATAAGAGACTGTGTGTGCTTCATCCATGTCGATAACAATCAGAGGGAGAAAATTCTGCCAAACTGTGCTGCACAGTTATCATAGGATGCCAGTCTCTAATGGTGGTATAGAAGTGCAGTAGTTCATCTCAAAGTAGTTGAGGCCCATTCTGAAGAAAAGTAGACTCTGAAAAGACTTGGATTGATCCTCAGAATCCCTAGGAATGTTCAGATTCCTTTAAAAAAGCAATCGGAATCAATACCTCTACTGGTATCAATACCTCTTACTGTTGCTTTGAGTTCCAGTGTAAACTTGTCGATATTCCAGATGGTGCAATTGAAAGAATGGAAACACACACACACCCCCCAAAAAATTCCTCTGATTAGGTTTCATTCTATTTTTTAACTTGTCTGATGTTGAGTTTTAACCACAAACCCCTTTCTGCATGTTTTTCTGCATATACTTATTTGCTAAGCAAATCAGATTTGCTAAGAAAAGTCAGAACAAAACTGCCTACATATTTTTGTGTATATTTCTTCAAATATACACCTTTGTATGCTTTATGTTTGGCTAGAAATTATACTATTGTCAATACTGGTAAGCAGAGTTTCAGCCAACAGTTTTTTTCAGTCCTATCTAGAGATATGGGGAGTTAGGCCTGAGACATTTAGTATGCAAAATAAGTGTTCTATCATTGAGATAGCAATAGAAATAGCACTTAGACTTATATACCACTTTTCAATGCTTTACAGCCCTCTCTAAGCAGTTTACAGGGTCAGCATATTGCCCCCAACAATCTGGATCCTCATTTTACCAACTTCAGAAGGATAGACGGCTGAGTCAACCTTGAGCCGGTGAGGATTGAACTCCTGGAGTGAGCAATGAGTTAGCCTGCACTACTGCATTCTAACCACTGCACCACCATGGCTCTGTAGATATACTTCCTTTTACTTCCATTCATGAAGTAGAGAGTTAAGAGTCTTTGGTAGTCACTGATATAGATAAATAAGATAATAGAAAGATTGATAGAAGATAAATTTAACAATGAAAATTCCATCAACATAAAAGCTCTAAAACTTATTTTGACTAAACCATTTGACCCTTGTAAGGATTTGCCTGAAAGAAAATACGAGAATAAATTATTTGATTTAGAAATCTTTCCCACCAATGTTTTTCCCAAGAATACCTTTGCAAAGTATGCATTTACCAGCATTAAATAATTAATGGGGATGTCATATATGTTCTTAGACAATGACACCTGCTGATTCAGGGAAATGCCAATTCAAAAGCAAAGTTTTTCGTGCTCAGAACCTAAGTAAAGTAATTTAATACCAAAGATGAACTGTTCTCAATTAAAAGATTTCACTATCTCCTATTGTATGTTTTCAGAGCTTTCAATCCATCCCATTCCTTCTTCAGTAACAGGAACCAAACCTTGCTCCAAGGATGAATAGATTCACCAATCACCGTTCTGTTCTGATAAAATTAGTTGCATTTCTCTTTCTTCAATATGTTGGCACTGTGATCCAAAGACTGCTGTGAAAATATCTAAGGAAATCAAATATAAGACACTGAAGCTTTTGTGATAATTGGAAATGTGTTATCTGAACATATGCTAGAAAACTGTCTTAATATTAGGGTTCAGTGAAAAGTAATGCCTCCAGTGTTATAAATTGACAACAGATGGCAGCACTAATGTGCTAGACACTGACATGTTCTTCCGTGTCTTTTCATTCCCTTCATTCAGTGAGTAGTTGCTGTGAGATTTGGGGTTGCTATTTTTCATTATTTAGAAGTCTGCTGTGAATTCTCACCAGTGTACTTTAAGCACACACCATGATCAAATCTTCAACTACCACAGGAATCCTTCCAATTGAAATTCACCACTGATGCAGATTGTTTATGGGGATGACTATGTTTTCATGAGTACTGTGCATTATTGTGCCAAGAAAACTAAAGAGATAGAACTGTTTTTTGTGATCAAGAATGAAGTGGGCAATCTGTAACAGCACGGACAAGTGTTGAATGAAATTGCAAAGGAAATTTGCTGTCAGGATTGACACTGCACAGGAATGTTGGGTCACATCCTTGATATTCTTCAATACTGGAAGGTTTGTGCAAGATGAGCATATCTTCAAGGGCATCTATTTGGTTCAAATGAGGAAGTGGAAGAGATGGGATTTCATTGAAAAAACAAGGTGTGAGGCATTAACAAACTTGTCTATGGCTGGTAGAAGTGTGTAACAGAAATGTTAATTATTATGTGGATAATACAGATAATGCAAAAGCTTGTTTCAATAATTATTTTACTATTTTATTCATTATATTATCCCCATTTAAACTAAATTTTTGGAGGTGATGAATTATTTTTCATTCAACCTTTGTGCGTTAGAAATCTCTTATACAGGAATTTCATCATGTGTAGCTTAATGATCCTAATTGGTGGTGCTTTATTGTATTTTCAATACAATGTTTTGTATTTGCATTTTCAAATAAGGCTGATTTATGAATCAGATTGAGACACTGAAATTACCTGGAGGTATTTATGCTGCTTTGACAATTCAGAATTGATTGTTTTCCAGTTTGAAAAATTGGTCAGCTCCATAGGATTATTACATGTAAAATATAAGCATACCTTCTTTCATACTTTTTTCTGCACAACTGCTGTTCAAATGTATGCTATCCATATCATTGTGGTAGTATATACTCATTACAACCAGCATAGTGACCCAAGAACAAAATAGGTAGCAATTGATACCACTTGCCCTTCCTATACAAGAGCAGAAGTCATAATTACAAATAACTCCAGGTATACGCCCTCCTGCAATCTTTAATAAGGTGATATTATGACAAGAAGCAAGAGAGACCAACTGAAGTTCATTCCTGAAAGCTAATTAAAGAAAAAGGAGAATGATTTTGCAGTTATCATTCAAGTAGTAATTTATTATGTGAGTTACGAGGTTTATTAGCTAAATTTTTGCATCTTCCTGGTAGTCCTGCCCTCCTTACTTCTTGGAAGGAATCATGCTAGAAGAGTTTTTCAGATCGGTAGTTTTTCCAAATGAAGAATGTAATCCTAATCCCAGAATAAATTTACTGAATCCCTCACCTTCTGACCTGACAGGCTAATTGAAATGTAGCTATTGAATGGATGGTGTTTGCCTTGGAATGTTGTCCTGTTAGCATGAGTTTCAAACCATATTTATGAGGAGGTTATTAAACAGAAAATGGAGTTAGAAAACATCCTAAGAGAAAATACATTTATAAATGTGTACTTTAAGAGGAAATGTGTTTTTAAGGTTTCCTGAGATACTCACAATCCCTTCTTACCTATCACCAATTTCTGGCAACTAGGATAAAGTAGGAGTGGATGGATGAAAGGGGATTCAATCAGGAGTGGGATTCACTTACCTTCCCTATCGGTTCGTAAATGTGAGCACACACGCTCGTGTGCTTGCGCATTATGTCTGGGCGGGTGGGCGGAGCCTCACACAGTCACCACTACCTGTTTGCCCAAACCAGACAGAACCGGCTGAATCCCACCTCTGGATTCAATTTAAGGGGAAGGTTAAAGGGTTATTTATTTATTTATTTATCTTACTCTGGATTTGTCCATTTTCTCTTTTGACTACACTCACTTACCCATTGTCACCTTGAGCTTTCATTGCATTTTTCACACATTATGTGCACTTGTCAACATATGCAGATATAAATTGTACACCCATGCTTTGCTGTATTTAAATGAAATTTTTCCATAGAGACATTTTTTTTTTAGAAATCTAGTTTACTACAGGAACGGGAAGAAAAGACATATGAGAAAAGATAGGCAAAAATGACCCAGACTGAACTATATTTCTGAACTGTAGATATTGTCTCATGTCTTAGATAAAGAAGGGCTTTACTGCCAAGGTTTAAAAATATATCAATGGATACACAAACAAAGTATGATTGAAATGTTTATTTTTGATATTTTTATGAATACAGCACTACAGATATTCTGTAAACAATATTGGGAAAAAGAATGGATGTGTTCAGTTTTGTTTTATGACTTTCCTTTCTGAGCTGATATTAAACTAGGTCAGTTCACAAATCTGCCCCCATCAACCCCACCCCATCCCTCCCTTCATGAATGTTATTTCTATTAGGCAGTGAACACAAAGAGATGCTTCCACCAAAAACTAAGGAAAAAAATCCTGACAATTAGAACAATTAATTAGTGGAACAATTGCCTCCAGAAGTTGTGAATTCTCAAACACTGGAAATTTTTAAGAAGAAATTGGATAACCATTTGTCTGAAACGGTATAGGGTTTCTTGTCTAAATAGGGGGGTGGGACTTGAAGACTTCCAAGGTCCCTTCCAACTCTGTCATTCTATTCTACCTCTGTGTGTTTGGATATAAAAGAGAATGCTTTATTCTGCTCAAGTTCTATGCGTAATTCAATGATTAATGTTCCTATTGACTGCCATTACTTTTTCTTTGCTTATTGACAATTGTACAATTTGAGTCCACAAACTCTTTAGCTGAGGTTGTATTTCTGTATAATATTCTCTCAAAAATGTTTGTGGTTTTAATAGAATTGTATTGCATCATTTTATTATTGATGTTGTTTCAATTGGATGGGAGTCATCCAGAGTTGATAAAACATATATAAATGTTTTAAATAGATAAATAAAATGTCCACTTTTGGCATACAGTTAGTGCAGATTCCAGAATACCACTCTCCCAGATTGATATCTAACATCAAAATTCATTTATGAATTTTATTGAGCATCTGATGTTTAGACAGGAAGTTGTACCCAGAACTAGTTGCTAAGCCCCTTATAAACCCCTCATTAAAACTTTGTTCCCAGAAATGGGCCTACATGCCAAACTTCTGTTCTGTCTTATAGCATGTCTTGTCTTCTTCTCAATATCCACATGAAAGTATGAAAAACGGCAAGGAGAAAGCCTTTGCATATACAACTGCATATGGAACTTTGTTACTATAAGATTTCTATAAGCCTTTGTACTTATAGCTGTACACACAGATGCCAACTTCTTATAGACATTCATGCCATACTCACAAAGACCAAGGAGGAAACAACATTAGTGCCTTATTAGAAGTGAGGTTACTCAGTGTAACTCCATCCTCACTAGTGCTCTGCTAAAAGACGAACATCTCCTTCAATTCCATCCACCAGAGCGGAGGGGAAGGGAATGTTGTGGACCCCCTCTCCTAAGAAGATACAGTACATCTGGCAGGATCTAAAACAGTGTTGGCAAACGTTTTCAGCACCAAGTGCCTAAATGGGAGCGCGCGCACATGCCAGAAACTGGAAGAGCAGCTGCCCGGTGCGCATGCATGCACTGGGAAGATGATCTTCCAGTTTCCGGTTACACATGTGCACCAGCTGCCTGGTCTTCTGGTTTCCGGCATGCATGCACGTATGAAGAGCAGATGGCCTATGCGCATGCACATGCTGGAAAATGGAAGATCATCTTTCTGGCACGTGCATGCACACTGGGCGGCTGGTCTTCTGGTTTTGGTGTCCCACACACATGAAAACCAGCTGGCTGGCACACCAGAACCTGGAAGAGCAACGGGAAACGGCTCTGCATGCCACTTCCAGCACACATGCCATAGGTTCACCATCATGGATCTAGAAGAAGGGTCTTATCTGTTGTGGCTGTCTCCCTTTGGGACATCATCTCCATGTAGATGAGATTGCCTCCCCACCCCCATTTTGACATTCTTTCACAAGGCACTGAAGTCCTGGTTTTGCCAATGGGCCTGAGAATGCAATGGAACTCATCAAGTAGCTTATTTAATTGTTTGTTGTTGCCGGGGTGGGTGAAGATTATTGCCTGAGAACCCAATGGAACTCATCAATTGGCTTATTTAATTGTTTGTTGTTGCCAGGGGGATGAAGATTATTGTTTTTACTCTTTTTATATTGGGTTTTTTTATTTTTGTAAGCCATATAGAATTACTGGAAGTGAGTGGATAGCCATATAAATTATCCACATGAATTATCTCTATAAATATGTCTTGAGCTACTCCTGCTGACCTAATACACAACAGTACAGAAGTGATTTGCCATTGCCTTCTTCCAGGACATTTGTCTCTTCATTCTCAGTCTAACCTATAGCCTATAGCCTGTGTTTCCTGGTATCTCCAACAAAGCAACTAATTAGGTCTTACCCTATTTGACTTTTGAGTTCAGCCAAGGTAAACTAAATGCTGTCACTAGCTGGGCATATTCCATTAACTAGTTTTAAATAAAGCCTGAACTCTGCCAATCTAAACTCACAACCTCTCTGTGCTTGTAAAAGGAATCCATATACACTGAATTATTCTTGCAGAAGTCTCTTGTCCTATTGTTAATGTGAAACGGCATCTTTTTGTGTTTGGTCTGTGACTGTATATTTTAAACTTATTTAAACTAAACATTCTCTGGTTTTTTAAAATGGTATTGAGAAAATAATGTATTTCTAGATGGCTGAGTCACCTTATATCCTAAATATTTACGTCTTTAAAAACATGTCAATTACTTACATACATACATATATACATAGATGGTTATGAACTGTTATGATTCTTTTCAAAACATGGCTATTTATTCTTGTTTGTGCCTATTTATTTATTTATTTATTTATTTACTTTGCTTATAGTCTTATACTTGGCAAGATTAATTTAAATGACTTTATAAAGGAATTTCCATTTCCCACTTTCACATCTATAGGTTCTGGCAGGGGGAAAGAACAGAATATTTTATCATACCCTGGGGAAAGAGCAAAATATATTTCAAGACATTTAAAATAATAGAAATAGAAAAAAGGAACACAGTAATAAAAGAAATCTGGGAATTCGTATTCTACTTGGAAAAATGCAAAGGATGATTTAAATTACCTGGCTTATTTCTGTTAATCCAAGACTATATTCTTAATAGGAGAAGCTGATACTGCTAATGAAATTCTATTTATATAGACTCCTATTCTTTTTATTATCAGTGGTAGAAACTCTTTGATTTATTGAGGGTTTGAAATCCCTTGAAGTAACCCTTTTATTCTTTGATATAGCAGTTCCCACCAGAGGATCCGAAATCAGAAATGGGATTCTTCCCTGGCAATGTACATCCTAAGAAGAATGATGACTGTGTTTGTATGATGGGTCTCAGTTATCCAGGTTCTGTCAAGTGCATGGAACCAGAAGGACATTGAGAGTTGACCAGAGCAGTATGTTTATTTCCATTTGCATATTTGCAAGAATCTTACCAGGGCAACAGCATTCATTGTAGACCAACCAGATAAATATTCCAGGGTTTTGGAGGTGTCTGCTTTCCATTGCTTCTTCCCTTATGGGATTACAGGCTAACCGATCTCTTAACTCCTCCCAATTTCAGCTGCAGATTGTATTGTCTCACAAAATAGTGTTCGATTCAAATTGATTTATATACTTTTCAATAAGAAAAAAGTGAAATTGCTTGCTATATCTTTAAATGATCATATGATATGGGTGGATGCTACTTAAGAGTTGCAGAATCTTCTCCTCTTACTTGATAGCATATAACCAAAGTTGACCATGAAAAGCTATGTTATGCTAGGCCAGATCTTGATACAGTTTGGATGGGAAATTATTAGAAAGTATCAGAATAGTAGATTAGACCAGTCAGCTGAAAAAGTATTCCAGAAGTAGCAAACCATCTTCATATGGTTGCAAAAATAATAATAATGCACAGATGTTTCAGTGAAATCACTACTACCAGAACACAAACTGAAAGATACTTTATTTCTTTTATTTTTTAAAAAAAAATTAACCAGAAATCTGAAAGGTTGCAAAGCAGATTTTATGAGTCAAACTAATATGGAAAGTAGGTTTGAGTTGAAGAAAATAATGTTTGCAGAACTAACTCCAGTTCACTATTTTGCTGCTTCTACCTCCTGTTTCCCAGTCTTGCTGTGATTGTAATTGTGTTCCTAGGAGACCTCATGACTCCTAGGAGACCTCATGACTCCTAGGAGACCTCATGTCAGAATCATCACTCTCCACAATCAACCTACAACAAACTCAAGTAAAAGCTGTAAGCAGCACCTTTACTCTGGTAAATGTCTAATATATGTATGACAAACTGTATAATTTTTACGGTTACCTGCCAAATCCCAATTTTATCAATATACTAAGATGACAGTAATTCAACCCAAACTTAAAAGTTACATTAATGGGAGACCTAACAGTATACTCCTGACAACATTGCTCAAGTGACATTAGATTCCCAAGACTGCCATGTTTTGATCCAGCTATTTCTGGAAGAAAAGCTTATTGTATGGAAGCCAACACACACATCGACAAAGGTATTCTTCCTGTTAACATTGGCAGTAAACTCGTGGAAGTCTACAAGATGTTGGTGTAATTTGAGCAATGTAAACAAGGAGACAGTTTCTCTGGGAAATTAACCTGTGATTGGACTTTAGTCTCATTCTGCAAAGCGGAAAGTTTGACTATCATTGAAAATGTGCAGATGCTGGAATTAAGATCAGTGGGGCATAACTTTAATGTATTTCATATCGGTGTAGAAGCAAATTAACCTAGAATTGTTTGCCCTATCCAGAAAGGTGTGTTTCATCCCATTCTGATATGTGTGGACTGAACCACACATAAAGGATCTGCACAATGCCTTGCTAGCTTTTGTCCTTGGATTTATCAAGTGCTTTGTGTGTTTTAAATATTCTATTCTTCTTGTTGTTTTGGAAGGAGGATAAGGGAAATCTCAGGGGAAGACAGAAGCATTATTTTATTTTAAGATGCATGAAGCTTCTGGGGAAAATTGGAAGAAAAGTATATCATGCTATATAACTCCCTGAGGCCATCAATCCTAATTTAAAATGATACGGTGCTTTTCTTTGCTTTATACAAGGTAAGTAAAAGTAAATGATTCCTTCCAAGGTGCCATTTCTTTCCTTCTCTTTTTATGGTTCATGTGACAAGAGATGCGTGCAGAATAATAAGGGAGGCCATCATTTGGTGGCAGCAGGACACATGATTTACACAGGTATAAGGGTATCATATTCCATTCCTTAAGTCCTCTCCTTTTCCATTTTTTAAAGAGAGTCTAATACAATAGATAGGGAGATCTTGAGGCATAAGGAGTACAAAAAGTATGAACAGATCCCTTGTGTGATCAGAGAGCAACTTGTTCCTTATTTGTGTGTCCATTTTCCCAAGCTAGAAGAAGATATTGTCCTAACACATATAAATAAAATATACAAAAAAAGAAATTTCTTGAACAAATCATTAAAGCAAATTTGACCAAAAAAACCCTGCCAATAACATTATGGTATAAAAAATAGAAAATCATTATATATGCCAAACATTTTTTTTGGTCACACCTCAAAAAAAATCACATTAATGCTAGCAAATACACACACAAAATATTTGCCCAAAAGAACCAAAGGCCCAGAGCAATTACACAATAAGGACAAGCTACACTTTTTGGTGCCATGTACAGAGGAAAGTATGGAGAACCTGAGATAATCCCATTAAATGGTGGAAATCCACAGCTCCTATAGCAAAGAACATCTTTGTAAAGAACATAGTTAAATTATCAAATTCTCTACCATAAAATATTGTGATGACCATAAATTTAGATAGATTTAAGAAGAAATAAAATTATAAAGGGTATGTATTTTAATGATTACTCAACATCATTATATATTCAGGATCTGAGACAGTAGGCCTGTAAACAAAGAATGCACTCAAAAGGATGTATCCTTTTTTTCCCCTTTCTCCTCACCTTTTATAATGGCATCTGGGTGACCATTATTAGAACAAAATGCTAGACTTTAGTTTAATCGTGTATGGCTTTCTTATAGTTTATAAAATGTACTCATTTGTTTTTAATCCACTTACTAAAACAATAAATCTGATGGGATTACATGCTAGCTGTTCACATTTCTCTAATACTTTCCCATTAGATGGATCCTAATTGCATCGAGCAGTAATCTACAGTACTATACAATGAATTCTACCAAGGAAGCTATTGATTATCTCCAAGATACTCCGATTCCTCACCTTAACATTTACCTTGTTTCCCCATTAAGAAATGTGCCCAAAGTAAGTTTAAAAAATGAGCTCAAAGTTAATACAGCACAGTTCTATTTTTACTTAAGAGACCTCTAAAGACTGGTAAAAATTCACAAGGAACTGTGAAACAGGTTTTCTACAACTATCTGGAATGTGATAAAATGGTTGTCCTGAAGAAGGGGAAAAAAGTAAGGTTTCTCTTCATCTTATTGCCCAGATGGAGAAGGGACTGTCTTTGAATATGAGATAATTGAGAGAGTTAATGGTCAACTGAAGAGAGTTCTTCTAAATAAGTGATCAGCACAGAAGCCGATGTGTTAGTGATTTTTATACTGTTAAATGAGGCCCTGGATTACATTGTCAAATTCTGCCCTGAGAGCACTGCTGATGTCTATATTGCTGTTACAGTATTTCAGTTGTGTTATAAATCACAAGGGAACTTGGATTGTTTTTGTTTGGATTTCACATACATGTCATGACCCAACTAGGTTTAGGATGTATTTAAGGTAGAGACAGGCACATGTCCACTTCAACTTTCAATGACAGAAAAGTATTTTCCCATTTCAATATCAGGTATGATTTTTCCCCTAAAAAATAAAAATACGACACAAAAAAGACCTTCATATTTGTATACATATTTTCCCTCTTAATATATGCAGTTTGGGATACTGTTTGTCCTGATAAATACAATGTTTTATGCAATTTCCCCCAATTATGTGTTTTCTGGTGTTGTTTTCTAAATCTAATGTTTTGTACACAGTGTTTCCCCATGTGTAAGTATACAAAATTCCCTGAGGTATGCATGTTTGTGTAAATCCTTGAAATAGAAAGTTGCATTGCAACATTCTGCAATATAAAAAAAACAAAAAGATAATTGCATTTCAGTTTGTGCATTGATTCAGGCAATGCAAATTGGCTGAAACAATTTGCTCCCCTTGACTGTCCTTAGTTTAAAGTTTGTCATGGGGGAGAAGGCAAGTGTAGAGTGATTAACAGGCAAGACATAAAATGCCCTTTATTGACAGAATATCTTCCTGTGCTAACGAGTGTTGTAATGTAAACAGATGGATCTCTTCTGTGTTACCCTTCACAGATCAATTCAAGCTTATTAACTGCTTAAGTTGCTTGCTTCTTTTGCCTGAAGTAAGAAAATATGCTTCTCCTTTGATAAAGTGTCTTACTAGTGGAAATAAAATTACCCTAAGTAATGTTTATCATAATGTGGATTAACACATCTGTGCTTCAGAGTATATGATGCTCAAGGGGATGTTTATCGCTGCCAAGCCTTAATGGCTGACAAGAACTCCCTGGGCTGCAGTGCTTCCTTGGATAGCCATATCTTCAATTTGAAGGCATCTGAGGGAAGAGGGAGGGAGGCAGAAAGGGCTGAATATCATCAAAATTAATCTACAATAGTCTGCTCCCCTCCCACCCTGCCTCCAAAGATAGTAAAGAGTTGTATTTGTCAAGTTGTTCTCTCCTAAATTAAAAAAAAAGAATGACATTGTGCAAGGGAATCTCAAAGACTTCATTTCCATACACCAATTTTATTGGATTTTCTCCTCCCCTTTCACCTCATCTGGAGGGTGACGACAAAATCAGTTTAGAACATCCACTAGCTAAACAGAATGTGGAAGAAGAAATTTCCAAAGTGACTTTTGTTGAAAAGAATAGCTTGTTATTAGGTGATGAGTCAGAGTTAATCTTTTGGTCCTTTACATGCTCTCTGGGTAGATCACAGATGGGATGATAGGACAGGATACAGACAGGATGCAACTGATTCCGAGAGGGTAGGGATGACTGTGGCATGCTTAAATGGCTCTTTATAATAAAAGCTGGATATCATGGACCATTTGGGAAAAAGAGTGTCAATCTAAGTTTACATAATTGACTATTTACATCACTTGTATAATTGTAAGCTATTCCCTGTCATTCAGGTCATTTTTATCATTTGGACATAATGTCAATTGCACAAATAATGTTGATTACATCAATTCATTGGACATACTTCAGAAACAATAAATATGGGTGGTGATGTATGTCTAAACCTGGTTTAGACAGAGGATTATTAGGGTTAGGCAGAGGTGAAATCCAGCAGGTTCTGACAAGTTCAGGAAAACCGGTAGTGAATATTTTGAGTAGTTCAGAAAACTGGTAGCAGAAATTTTGAATAGTTCAGAGAATCAGCAAATATCACCTCTGTATGGCCCCAGAGTGGGGTGAGAATGGAGATTTTGCAGTTTCCTTCCCCTGCCATGCCCACTAAGCCACGCCACACCCACCAAGCCACGCCCACAGAACCAGTAGTAAAAAAAATTGGATTTCACCACTGGGGTTAGGACATGATTTGCACCAAAAGGATTGGTGTCCTGGTAAATTTAAACACTTTTGACCTTTCTTATCTTGGTTCTGTAG
>JANHFK010006071.1:47947-59200 GCA_036250565.1 Sibynophis collaris
AAGGTTTGTTTCAAACATTCTTTCTTTATACAGGAAAAGTTATCCTTGTTTTCCTACTTTAATTAGATTTGGTATGTTACAAGTATTATAACACCCTTTTTGTCATTTAATATGCCAAAACGAATAATTTTTCTTAGGTTTTTGTATAAATTTACACTTTAATTATTTCATATTGAACACTTTATTATTAATCTACATTGTAAAATAAAATGTATTTAACTAATAATATTTGTAATATTCTAACTTGATGCTGTTAACTAATATATGAAAATATACATTATTAAATGTTTAGTTTTATCTTCAGTGACTCACAGGATTCTTTTTCCCTCCCTCCAGAGTGCAATAGAGTCTTTATTTGGAGCATCATTAACTGGAGTTGCCTATTCACTTTTTTCTGGGCAACCTTTGACAATATTGGGCAGCACTGGACCAGTACTAGTATTTGAAAAAATATTGTTTAAATTTTGCAAGTAAGTAAATTTTTCATTCTCAAAAATTCAACATTCTATTAGCTATTAGTTTTTTTGAGGCACACTAAAGTATAGTAATTTCAAACAGATCTAATATTTGCATGACTTAATTTAGCAAGAAATCAAAATTTTGTTTTCAGGATTGCATCAACAAACACTTTTAGAGTTGTCACTAAGGTCAAATAAGGCAAGCATTCTAGAACAAAGCTAGTTCATCATTTATAATATTAATTTTTGATTCATCAGGAATTCCAAATTGTCTTCTTCATTTCAACTTTTTAGCAAATCTTCAACGTACTTATCCTGATACAATTTAAATAAATAAATATGAAAAACAAATTACACAAAAGTTAAAAACTAAAAACTAAAGTTCATCAAACTGCAGATGGAATTGCATTGTTTTAAGACCAGGGACATATGTGGCGGGAGGAAGTGCATCAGAAAAATGAGCATGATATCCATGACTGCCTAAAAAACTCAATTTTTACATTTATATGCAATACATGTTAAAAAGGAAAGGATTTTTACCATACAGTTGCAGGTTTTTTGTTTTTGTTTTGCTTTCCCTATGATTGCAGTTAGAACCATAGAATCATAGTACCATAGAGCTGGAAGGAACCTTGGAGATTTTCTAGTCCTACCCCCTGCTCAAGGCAGGAGACCTTGCTATTCTTGGTCAAGAAGGAGAGAAGGAGAAACATGAAACTGACTTATGCCAGACTAACTCAGGACCCAGTCTGATACCAAAGAATTTATAAAGAAACTCTTAAAGAATGTCAGAAATTAAAGATGCATACGCATTGAAAAAGTTCTAATTGCCATGCATCTTCAGAAGACAGTAATGCCAGCTTCTGCAACAGATCTGCTATACCTGATTTTAAAGCTTTACAATTTAAAATTTCCAATTGTTTTATTTCAGTTGTTGAAATATCATTCACAATTAAAAGATTAAAAACAAGCAAACAAAACCAAAACAACTAGTGTGGCTACTCTATTGAAACAAAATAAAAATCTGTATTTTGAAGTTTATTATTGATCCATAGCTATGTTTATTTGCTTGGGAGGATTCAGTCATCTTCAAATTCTGTTGTGTAGTAGTGTGTATATATATATCTTTGTCAACATAAGTGTGTAATACAATGCATTGCAGTAGTGAAAATCATTCTTATAAATCATTTTACTAATATATAATTCTATGTTGCCTTTTTCAACAGAGATTATGGACTTTCTTATCTTTCTTTACGAACCAGTATTGGTCTGTGGACTTCATTTTTATGCATCCTGTTAGTAGCAACTGATGCAAGCAGCCTTGTGTGTTACATTACTCGATTTACTGAAGAGGCTTTTGCTGCCCTGATTTGCATAATATTTATATATGAAGCACTGGAAAAGCTCTTTCATTTGGGAGAAGTATATCCTTTCAATATGGACAATGACCTTGATAAGCTGACATTGTATTCGTACGTGTGATTTTTAAATAAAATTATGTTCTTTATTGTTTTATCTGAACTTTCCTAGAAATTTTGAGAACCAGATTAAGCCGATAGTTCATCTAAGAAAGTAATCTATTAGTTTAGATGCAGCAGAATTATTCTCTTGTTCTATCATTTTTTTGATTACTACTCTTAATGCATATTCTATTTGTTTGGATATTTCTCATTCCACTCCTTTTCTTTGCTTTTTGTCTATCTCTAACATTGAACAGGACCATGAGTGTTTATTTTTAGAGTGAGTCATCAGCTCTTTATTAAACCAATTTGTTTTGAAAATGCACAGCATTTCCTGTTTTAGGTCATTTCATTATTTTATAGCAAATTTTCTTAGTTTCCATTATTCTGTTTTCAAAATATGAGTTTAATGTTAAAATATACAAATATGAAACACTGATTCAAATGCTGAATTTTAAATTTGCTAGATGTGTATGTGCTGAACCTCCAAATCCCAGTAATGAAACTTTAGAGCTATGGATGAAAGCCAATACATCTCTGGATACCATACCATGGACCAACCTCACGGTTAAGGTGAATGTCTTGAAAAGTGATGTAAAATTTCATATTGCAGTGCTGATTAAAAAGAAAATAACAAATTGCATTTAACATGTGACTTGGAAGGTATGGTACATGAAGACCTCCCAAGGCCTCCCCCTCCTACCATCAGCACTTACCTGGACTCCCTCTGCTAATCCATGATCATCAGTATTCACTGATGGATAGCAATGCTGGGACTGCAGTCATAAAAGTGATGAAGTCACATGACATCTTATGATTACATCAGGTATGGCCGAAATTCTAGTCCCAATTGTGATGGTAAGGTGAGAACCAACTGTATGAGCTATTAAGATAATGTCCACTGTTAAAAATCACATAGCTTTTCCCCCATGACTTGATTGATCTTTAGCTCTTCTAATAATGCACTGATTGGTTCCTACATGTGAATTCATGTACCTTGCTGTTGGTTGCCCTCTTCTGATCTTTCCTTCTATGTTTCCCAGTTTTAAAGCTTTTTCTACAGAACCAGAACTTTGAATAATATGTTTGAAGTAGGATAAATTGAACTTATTTGTTCCTTGAGTGAAAATTCTGGGTTGATTTATTCAATAATGAATTGTTTTCTTTGCTGTCACAATATTCCCAGGATCTTTTTCAATACCAAAAATACTTTAAAAAAAAATTCTTTCTGTCCTACTTCATCAAAGTGCAACTTTTACTTCCATAGACTGTCATAGGGAATGCCACTGCTTGGACTGTTTTAATCTTTGCAGGTACTCTACTAAGTGCTAATTTGTGATGTATTTCTCAGATGCTTCTTTCCTTATTGTCAATGGTTGATCCTAAAGGGCAGAAGCCTCAATATGTTCTAAGGCCAGTTTTGTACTTTCGTCATTAGGTTGATCTTCTTTAATATAAATATAATAAATATTATTTAATATTATTCCATTTTTTTCAGTGTGCTTCAGGACTTTTATTGCTAGAGGTTGCAGAGCCTTCAAATTTTTGTCTATCAGACTAGTATCAGCAGCATAATGCAGTTTATTGATGTTTCTTCCATCAATCTTTACATAATCTTCTTCCAGGTCAGAGACCCTTAATATATATTCAGCATATTTTACTTCTTTGTAAATCTGAATCTATTCTGTTTCAACATATTTTGACCATTCGGTGGCTTCCTGACCACTATATGGGTTCTGCTTGAAAATAACAAGATGTACTGGGGTTGCCATTATTCTAAGCACATTCCATAGCTTAATGTGATCAACTTAATTAAAGGACTTTCTATAGGAGGTGTGATATTGCAGGCTAACGCTGCCCAATGCCAGGAGTTCAATCCTACCGGCTCAAGATTGACTTCCATCCTTCTGAGGTCAGTAAAATGAGGGCCCAGATCATTGAGGGCAATATGCTGACTCTGTAAACTGCTTAGAGAGCACTTTAAAGTACAATGAAGTGGTATATAAGTCTAAGTGTTATTGCTACAATCAATGAAAGATACAGCAATCTGACTTTTTTTTTTTTTGCTATCCTTTGGCTTTCTCCATTAATCCATCTTACAGCAGTATTAATGTTTCATGTTCCTTAGTCTCTTCTAAAGTTATTTTGACTATCTCCTTTTCCATGTAGGGCTTGAATCTGTTTTGGATGATCCTAAGCATAATTTAGCCAGCATGTGATTGCAGAACAAAAGGCGTGTGAATAAAACAATGGTTCTCAAATGAAGATAATGTCTAGTATTGTAAGATGCTTCTTGGCTCAGCTTAGCACAGTTCACAGAGCAACTTCCACTACTTTCCTCTTTATGTCCACTTCTCTATATCAGAGTTCACACAAGGAACTGTATTTGAAGAAAGCAGGGACTGCAGTGGGAAGGCAGAAAATTCCTGTTCAGTCAAATTAAAGATCAAGCCAATGCAATTTTCTAAAGTTAACATCCGTATTGATTTTACCTGAAAGAGGCTTATTTCCCAGATGAGAAGCAATAGTAATTAACAAGAAAACTTAACCTAATGTTCTTATTTTTATGCTATAGCCTTGACAGTCTGTAGAGAAAGGAGGCCATATTTAAACCTCCCATTCTTTTCTTAGCAATTCTTCTTTTGGTCAGTTGCATAGGATAATTGAAGAAAATTGAAGAAAACCCACCCCTCTTAGAAGAATGAAATATTTTAGGAAATATTAAAAAGGCAGAATATTATAGTTCGCTGGATGAGAAATTGAGAAACATGCTCTTGAAGATAGAAACTCAGCCCCAGTCCCCTGCCCCCAGCAGATATTTTGGTGCCAGCTTATTTACAAGACAAAAGACTGGGTCATCTTATCTACAAGACAAAAGACCTTGACCCTCAGGACATAAAGGATTAGTCCTTGTCTAGCAACAGAACTCAACACATGGCACAACCAAGCCCCTTCATTACATCACCCAGCACAGTTCAACCAGACTTATCTCAGACGAACTCCTAGGATTTGCACATGACCCCTACAGCAACCAATAGAATATCTGCCCTTGCCACAGGAACAGGAAGTTCAAGTTCAAAGCCCAAGAGAGGGTATAAATTACACTCACTCTCCACTCCATGTGTTCAACCGCACCAGGACCATGTGCTTAATGGTTCTGCTCCATTAAACCAGCTTTCCAAGCAGCCTCTATGTTTCCAATGTCTTTCTCCGCACTTGGAACTGAACCCAGATGGACATTTCTTCCAACATAATCTAAGATGTTTTACTCTGTTTAATTGATTCTTTCTTCTCACTTGCTAAATTCCAGAGTGAATTGGGTACTAATGCTTTGGATTTTATATGAAGTGCTTACTCAATGGTTACTCTCTTTTTTTGCCTTTGTTCTATTTTAAAACTGAATGTTAGCAAGGATTATATGGTCTCTTTGCCTTCTTTTTCCATCTTCAGGGAATAAATTTTAAGTTTTTTACTTCAATTTTTACAAAAAACATAACTTTTCTTGTATCTGAATTCAGAAAATTAAGTTGTTCCCATTAAAGGGAGCTATTCAAGCTCCACATGTGGCATCATATACTTATTTTTTTCCGTTAACAAAAGGAGCTTCTAAAAGCCTTAATAAATGAAACTAGTAGACTTTTGAAAATCAAGTTACAGATGTTTTTGTAAAACTGATTTTGCTGGGAAACGGTCTGTGGAATGAATAATAAAATACTGTACATATTTGCAATTGATTAATTATTTGCTAAATAATACATGGATTACCTAGTTGCAAACTGCAATAGTATCTGTAAGAGAAAAATCTAAGAGATATGAAATGTGTGATTTTAAGTGCATGTATATTCTAGCTGGCATTTGTAATAGGATATGGATTACAACTGTGTAATTGAATGATATTTAATTAGAATGCTTAAGTGAAGCTGATTATTTACTGAGCTGTTGCATTTTCAGTGTGTTACTCTTGGCAAAACTCCAGTATTGGCGAAATGCAATGTTATCTATCCCTTAGTCCTGCTCTCTTGAGCAACGCATAGCCATTTAATGTTTTTGGGCCCAGTAAACAAACAAATAAAACAAAACATCATAAAACATCAGGTCAAATGCTAATTTAAATGTTCCTAGTCTCATTAGTTAGTCTATCCTTATTTAGACCAGTTGATGACATGGCCCGCAGCCTGCATATATTATATGTTTTAGAGATATTTTTTTGAAAGCACAATATACTTCCTACCTTTTAAATTGAACTTGCAATGAATTGATAAAAAAAAAGATGTAATGCTCTTCAACACTTGCACAGCAGTTACCTGGAGCGTTTTGTGTCCAATGCCACTTTTTAAAAATAAAACAAGAGAGCCAGGTGATTATTAATCATGCCTCCCAAGTGTGCCATGTAGGGATCTGGAAACCAATCTCTTCCTAGTTAAAATCCCATTTGCATATCTATGAATATTGCCTGTTGAAAATTAACATATTTTCTCTAGATTTTTTTCTCACCAGTTTGTATACAATTTCACTTCAGTACATGGAACACAATTAGTGCTCCATGTAATAGGACACCCAAATAAATTGTTCTTCCATCTCCAATTACATGAGGGAGGTATCTGTATGTGTCTGATTCCTGATAACTGCTGGACAAGTCCCGGAAGTTTTCTTGGCAGCATTTTAGAAAGAGGTTTGCCCTTGCCTCGTTCCTAGAGCTGAAAAGGAGTAGCATTAACAGTAACAGAGTTGGAAGGGACCTTGGAGGCCATCAAGGACTGGACCAAGGTCACCCAGCTGGCTTTGTGTCTAAGGTAGGACTAGAATTCATTGTCTCCCAGTTTCTAGCCAGATGCCCTGAATCGCTAAATCAAACTAGCTCTCAGGAGGGACTAGCTGATTAAATTATATATCAGGCAATCAGTTGGCAAGGGTTTCAAATGTTTAAAAAGTTGCTGGAAACAATGGAGAGTCATTCTGAAAACCAACCCCATGGAGAGACGCCAAAGAAATGCACGCTTGTAAGGGGGTCAAGGAGGAAAATGACAAAATGGGCATCATAATGCAAGTAGCATGATTTACATACTTGCATCAGATATTCAGAATGCAAATATGTAAGAACAGGTCTTGTGTAATGACATCACAACATGTTACCATTTTTGCACCATTATGGCTTTCTATGAACACCCCTACTTCAGGCAATAGATTCACATTCAGTGTTGTCTGCCAGAGGACAAGCATGCTAGGAAGGTATAAAATTTGTTTGGGATAAAAATAAACAAGTTATCTTCAGGAATACTGTAAAAAGAAGATACTGTACCTTGCAATCTTTTTATGAAACCATTACTATAAAAATGAGGTGACTTTGTTTTTCATTTCATTGCATCAAACTGAACTTCTTAGCGAATAACTTGCACATAGACTGCGACTACGCTATGCTATGCTATGCTGGGCTAGTAGTCCTCAACTTATAACAGTTCATTTAGTTACCATTCAAAGTTACAATGGCACTGAAAAAAGTGACTTATGACCATTTTTCACACTTATGACCATTGCAGCATCCCCATGGTCACATGACCAAAATTCCGATGCTTGGCAACTGACTCATATTTATGACTGTTGCAGTGTCCTAGGGTCACGTGGTCAGCTTTTGCAGCCTTCTCACCAGCAAAGTCATTGGGGAATCCAAATTCACTTGACAGCTGTGTTACTAATTTAACAAGTGCGGTGATTCACTTAACAAATGTGGCAAGAAAAGTGGTAAAATAGTGCAAAACTCACTTAACACATGTTTCACTTAGCAACATAAATTTTGGGCTCAATTGTGGTTGTAACTCGAGGACTACCTGTACTATGCTATACTATTGCCACTGCCACTACTGTTGTGGCTTGTCAGCTGCCAGAAGAGTTAGCCACAGAGTCAGATGAAGAGGAGGTTGAGTGAGAGCCTGGGCCAGCTTTGGAGCATTTGGAAGGCTCTGATAAGGAAAAAGCATCAGACACAGAGGCAGAGCCGTGGCCTTCCGTCCTCCCCAAGGTGGAGAGGCAACTTCGAGGCCTGAGCTGAGTGAGGGGGAGGAACAGATGGGGCCCATCCCAGATGCACTTATCCGTAGAGGAAAGGAGAGGAGAGGAGAGTAAAGGAAAACAATAAGCCAGCTCTCAGGGAAAAGCAGATGTGGACACTAGCCAATCCCTCCCTGGCTGGGAAATAAATAGTAGGGGTTTGGGGGTGGCCAATTGTTGCAGACAACCATTCACTTTTAGGATACACAAGCAATTTGAATTTCTTTGCCAGGTCTGTTGGGACTAATTAGATTAGATTTTTGTTTATCCACCTGAATAAAAGACTGTTCCTACCCTGTTTGAAAAGGGGTTTGTTTTTACTCGCAAGTAAGCAGCTTATCATTACTTGCTAAAGCTGGGTAACAACTACCATAATACTAATACTTTAATGACTCCATCCAAATGCACCTCATAAGAATAAATGCTTGTACTGGATATAGTAGATGTCTTAAGAAAAGTGATCTTGCTTACAAGTAAGGGATGTGGAATTGCATAGGAGGCAAACTGTATATTCTGAGTCCACGTTAATTACATAAATATAATCAATAATATGTACTGCTAAATAGTGTCTGAACTGACCATCATTTTAGTGCATTTTATCCTTAACTGACCACTCCAGACCAACATTTCTCAATCTTAGCAATTTTAAGATGTTTGGATCTAACTCTCAGAATTCCCCAGGTAGCATGTGAAGTCCAAACATCTTAAAGTTGCCAAGTTTGAAAACCAGTGTGTGTTGATTTCTTGTTTTATTTGTATGCTATTCAAAGTCATTTCTGAGAGGGCAACTACATAAATAAACTAAATTAATACCATAAGATACATACAATTTGTGGTCATAATTTAAGACAGCCACTGATTTACATTTAAAAAGTCATTATTCTCACTGCTAGAAGAAAAACAACGGTTGAATGATTCCTAGTATGTTAACATTCCTGACAATTCATACTGCGTGCAATTAACATTTAACACATATTATTAAAAGAAAGATGCAAAAAGTCTGTAAAGCAAACAAATGCTCTATAAACACATATTAACTACTTATAGAAAAGAAATAAAAAATATAATATAATGAGTCTTCCTTCACAACAGATACACGTTGTCCACTTTTTCAGGTATGTTATCACTGTGTTTTTTCCATCATCTGAGAAACTGGTTGACTTGGAATTTTTCTCTATGCCAGTGAACTTATTCATATATCAAATACCAAGCAAGCTTTTATTTCAGACTGGAATAAAAAAAAGTGATCTCTTTTTGTATCATTCATCTTCCTTTAGCAGGCCTTATCGTCTTGTTCCCAAAACAAGGTTTGATTAAAATTTGACACTTTCCTTTTCTGCAATCTCACCTACAGTGTTCCAAAAGCAGATGCCATCTGTGCAATGGAAAGTCCCCTTCTCAGTAATCCTTTCAGCATATGTGTCAATTTCCCCAGAGAACCTCCATTAACTGCACAATGTAATGTTTTTTTTCAGATGGGAAGAGCCCCAGAGCTCTTCTAGTGACTGAAATCTTATCTCCAGCTCTACTTTCTAAATAAAGTTGAGTTACTGTAATATTTACATGACTAAATATATTAAAGGCCTTTTTGTTGCTAATGAATTTTTTCTTTGCCCCTTTCCTACAATATCTTACGAAATATCTTACGAAAATTAATACTTCTCTTGAGTATTCCTTTCAGAGATATTTCTGCAACAGATCACCAATGCACAACAAATGAATGAAGAACTTTGCCTTTAATAAAATATTTTCTATTAGTTTATATAATAAAGATGGCTCAGAAGCTTTCAAGACTTTCTTTAAAAATTGCTGAATTACTACAGATGTATTTTGTTTTTCATTTAATGTTTCCCATAGTTTCTTGTTTCATGCCACACTGAAGATAACATTTCCTTGCTTTTGATTCCTATATCTTTTTTCAACTTCACACTGAAACACTAAAATGGTTTTTCTCAAAAATATTCAATACAAGCATCCAACAAATTTTTGAAACCACTTTATATATTGTAGATAATGAAGTTGTTTGTAATTTGTGAAGTCCTTTAATCAGATGAACTTTATTCCTAATTAAGAATTCCCAAATGAAATATTAAATTCATTGAATTTAATTTAATTTGAACTCCCAAATTAAATCTTCAATGCAGCTTGGGGAGGGGGGAGAGAAAGATATGAACTGCAGGGCCATGTACTCCAAATATAACCCACTCTAACTAGCTAATACATCTGAAATGGGAATATTGAGAGTGTCTTTCCCATATGAAATCCCATATGAAAACAGGTAGAAGCTCAATCTCTTCAGCTGGAGCACCAAAAATCTGGAATTGCCCAATTTTACAATCATCATGACTTACGACTATGATGGGCAGACTCCATTATGGTCATAAGTCAAGCACTACCTATATAACATACCCCTCCATATACATCACAACTAATCCTATAAGAGGCTCATTGTGTTGTCTTTTTCTTTCTCTTGTCTTTGTAATACAGTAGGCCAAAGGTATATAAGTTATATTTTAATTTTGCTCAGGGCTATTGAGCAATCTATCAGCAAGCTGCTTTGCTGGGAGTCCAGTGTACACTGAAGTTGTTTTCATGCTTAATAAATATATGTTGTATCTTCAGATTGACTTAGTTTATTCAAGGGAGCCAGCTTTTGACCACAACAGATCACAAAAGTTTCCATGTCTAACAGGAGTGTCATAATCACAGCATGATTAAAGTTGCTATGAAATGTGGATCCAAGGTCAGGTTTCAGACTCTGTTATGTCTCCATTTTGTCCTTTCTTTTTTTCTACAGCTCAGAATGTAGACAGGTTTTTCTCTGCAAGTGGAAACACAACACACACCCACACATACAGAGGAGTGAAGGAGAAGAGAACTATACTCCCATAATGTTTCCGAAAGTGACACCCTCCGGATATTCTGGGTTTACAAACCCCAGAAAGCCAAATGAACATGTTCAAAGGCTGGAAGTTCAAGGAATTGCACTCTAATGCATCTAAGACTCTGGCAGCTTGAGAAAGCAGCTGCTGTATAAAGGATCTACGCCTTTTAATTCATTGCACAAAACAAAAATAAATATATAATTGTAACCAATGAGGAATGAAAAGACATCCTTCTTTTCCAGAGAAAAATGAAGCCCAAAGTATATTTGAAATACATTAAGAAAGACCTAAAACCCTGCTGATCTAAACAAATACTAATAATAATAATATAATAATAATAATTTTATTTCTATACCGCCCCTCTCCCTATTGGGACTCGGGGCGGTGTACAAGTTTGGGTAACAT
>JANHFK010006071.1:111495-140193 GCA_036250565.1 Sibynophis collaris
ATTCCTTATTCTCTTGTATTTTAATTTTCCTGTGAATATTTTCATTTTTTCTTTTCATTTCTTGTACACTGCTGAGAGTTCTCAGACTGTAGCAGGGTACAAATTAAAAAAATAAACTCACAAAACTTTATGTAGCATAAAGGAAAAATTTGTTCACCACTGAGAAACAAACTTGTATATTCTCAATTTACGTTTAAGTTATTTACTCATTATATACGTTTCTAAAATACTATTATAGAAATAAAAAGAAAATTCTCATTCAAAAATTGTATGTTATACATTTTTCAGTGTTTTTTGTTTTGGATATGCATTTTTCAGGAAATCAGATTTAGTAGGTGAACTGCTCCCTCATGCAAAAATAGGTTTATGCTACAGTTCAAGATCAGACAATTTTCAGTTTTTTTAATTGGTGTAGTTTAGTATATTTTATATTATATTTATTGACCCCAAATTTCTGATATGAAAAGAATACAGAAAGAAGAAGCAAACACACATATGAATATCAAAAGCAAATTTAACTTTGAGGAACTTGTATCAAACCAGATTTACTCTATAATACATTATTTGAATTAAAACTGAATGGAACTAGATCAGGGGTGAAATCCTACCAGTTCGGACCGGTTCGGTAGAACTGGTGGCAATGATCGCTATTGGTTCGCTGAACTGGTGGCAATCATCCCTGGTGACCCTGCCCACTCCCAGTTGCCCGGTTGCCCGGTCGCCCTGTTGGCCATTTGCACCTTTCAGCTCGCTAGATGCTTCTGGCCACTAGGCCAACCCACCCACTCCTGCCCTATATAGGTTCCCTTCACCACGTGGCCCAGCTACTCGCCTTGCCTCGCCAGTCGCTTCGCCTGCTCTGCTCACCAAAGGTAAGCAATGCCTGCCACCCGTTCACTACCTGCCTCAACCAGGTCGGGGAATGCATTATTCCCTGACTCCGGCCTTGCCCCAGAGCCGCCGCCCACCAGCCGCCCGCCTCGACTGGGTCGGGGAATGCATTATTCCCTGGCTCCAGTCTTGCCCCAGAGCTGCCGCCCACCCACCGCCCACCTCGACCGGGTCGGGGAATGCATTATTCCCCAGCTCCGGTCTTGCCCCAGAACCACCGCCCACCTCAACCAGGTCAGGGAATGCATTATTCCCTGGCTCCGGCCTTGCCCCAGGGCCTTGCCCTGGAGCCGCCGCCACCCGCTCTCCCTTTTCCATGCGGCTGGCAGCTTACCTTCCTCCTGTGGCTGGCTGCCTCTTTTCGAGCCGCTGCAGGGAGAGAGAATGTTTCCAGAGTGAGCCGCTCTCACCTCTCTTGCTAAACGCACTGTGCATTTAGCAAGAGGCACGAGCAGCTCAGTCTGAAAACATTCTCTCTCCCTGCAGCCGCATTCTCTTTTCGAGCCACTGCAGGCATTCAGTGTTTTCAGACTGAGCCACTCTCACTTCTCTTGCTAAACGCACCGTGCATTTAACAAGAGGAGCGAGCGGCTCACTCTGGTAAAATTCTCTGCAAAGAGTCTGCAGCCGCATTCGTGTCTGCAGGAAGGGAGACTGTTAACAAAGAATTTTTCCTACCGGGTTCTGTGGGTGTGGCTCATGTGACAGTGGGCATTGCTATGAGTGATGTCGAGTTGGCCATGCCCACTCAGTCACAGGACATACACCCAGCAAGCCACGCCCACAGATCCGGTAGGGGAAAATTTTAGATTTCACCCTTGAACTAGATGTACAGTACATATGCAATATATCCCACCTTAATACCATAACATGCTGAATGAAATGCAATAAATAAATACAAAGGAGTAAAATGCTAAGAAAATATTAACTACACTGTGAAGACTACAACTTATTTCGACTCATAATTTTTTCTCTTGTGACCCATTTACAGAATATAAAGTTCAACAGGTTTAAACAGGCTTGAATAGTAACAAATTGAAAAACACCCAAGTACAAAATTAAACAATAGAGTACCTTCTACTACATTGTAAGCAACTTCATAGTTTTTTGCATACATGTGTTAAGGTAAGCTGCAGCAATAGTGAGGATATGAAATAATACATGAAAGGAAAACAAGAACCAAGTTGATTGTTGTGAACCAAATAGTTTTCGAACGTAACAAACTGGAAATTTGAATGGTGTGTCTTAATCATTAGGGATACCGTATATGCTGTGATCAACAATGCAGGTGATCTGTGAAATTTTTTAAAACTGTTTTATACTTAATCAGGCTTTGAGTAGATACAATATGTTTTAAGTTAAACACGAATGATCATGGCGCTGAATTCAATAAAGCAGTTTTAAGTGACTAAGGATGGATCCAACATTACATGAGCAAGAGTTTACCTATGCAATGGACTTTCCATTAAGTGCTTTCCAAATTTGTTCGATTCAATTCTAAGTCCGGATCCAACCTAATGAATTTTCAGAACACAAAAGTAGAACAGTGATGCTAGCTACCTAATGAACTTTCAGGGATCTCTCTCTCTCTCTCTTTCCCCCTCACTTCTGCCCTTCCTCTCTTTCCATATTTGCTTGATCTCATCTCTTCCACCACACTTTAATGTGCAGGTGAAGGAGGCAGTTACTCCAAACCTATTCTCTGAAAGATCTTTACATTCTAATTTCAAATGTGGATCATTTTTTCTTCCATATAAGAAAGTGTACAAGTTAAAACCTAAATAAAAAAAACGTGCTTTTATCTAAATAACTAAGTCTTACAATAATTTGAGCTGTGGAGGAGGAATCAGGAAGGTCCTTTTCTACTAGCTATTGAAAAGTGAAGGTGATTCATTTCTGCATTATGTACTAAAAGCAAAACTAAAATACGAACATTCATTTTTGGAGTTTTAATCTTGCTCTCCTTCTCAAAGGCACTGTAATAAATCATGCACAATGGTCTATTACAATTGAAGTTTAAGAAAGTGCAAAGAAAATGAAGGAGTTAGAAATGGGTTACTATTTTTGAAAACACTGTATCTTTGAAGATAAAATTTCATTTCCTGTAATGGTATCATGTATGCCACAATATATTTATTAGAGCAGACCTGTTTAAAAGATGTCTCTTTCTACAGTGTCTGCATTTGTGTGATTCCATTGGTTTCTAAATGAAAAGGAATTCAGAGGATCCAATTGCTAGACCAACAGTTTATGTGTATGCCAATAGAGAACTATGTGATTTTGAATGTTAGCAATGACATTTTTGTTTAGGTATTAAATTTACTTTTCTCCAGAAGCATTCTATACAACATGGCAAACCTTTAGAAGCCTATTAGAAAGGCAACCTATTATTGTTAAATCCCATAGATAGTTTGGGATTTGAAGGGTGGTTTTGTTGATGGAATTTATTTAGATATTCCATCACCTTAAAGAGAAACCCTTAAGGATGCCAAACTGAATGGAAAGCCTCAGAGATGCCTGCTGATTTTTATCATATGCCAACAAGAAAACAAATCAGGGATTGTTTTCCCAATTATTTTTCTCTTTTTTTGTCTCAGCAAAATTTGGAATAATTAAAATTCCTCATTATCAATATGGATCCCTCCATATTTATGATAGATCCAAACTGCAAGATTGATATAAATAAAATATTGCAAGAATGCCTGAATTAATCTTTCTTGTATATACAGCTAGCAAAAAAAAAAAGAGAGAGAGAGATGTTCTTAAAGATTGCAACAGCAAATGTCGTATATGAGCATGTAACTATCAATTCTCAGATATAATAGAAACAGGAAATAACTTGTTTTGGATATTAAATATGAAAGATTACATGGTACAATAGATTTCAGACAGTTCTGGATGATGGTAAATGTTTTACAACTGGCTGTCCAGAAAAGCAACAGCATCCAATGTCTCAATTGCTGCCACTGTATCATGACACTAGCTGCTGAACAGGTGATTGGCACATCAGCATTCATGTTAAGTTTACTCTCCACTGGCTTGCAAAATTCAAGAAAAAAATTAAATCAGTGCTTATGAGCTTCTACGAGCCTGCTCCAGCAGCCCATTGATTCCAGGACTCTTGGTGTACTCTGAACTTGGTTGATTTCCTGAAGTTGTTTCATTACGAGGCTAGATAATATAGTCAGTTCATGGGAGGTGAAGTTTGCTGGTTATTTATATCTATTACTCACTCTGTCTGTCTGTCTGTCTGTCTGTCTGTCTGTCTGTCTGTCTGTCTGTCTGTCTGTCTGTCATCTGTCATCTATCACTGAAGACTGGGTTTTTGCTCATAAAAATTAAACCTATTACACTCCTGAAGGCACACCATCTGAAGAAGCATTTGATATGTCATAAAGAAGCTAACAAAGCATCATATATCCCCATAATCTCCCCTGAATAAGACTTTGTATTATACAAACAACACGATAATGTAGGAATATAATGATGCTGGATGCCTTGAAAAATAATAATGAATGACTGGAAACATATAAAGATTTCAGCAGCTCTTGGTTAGCTCGTTTATGATCAGGTTAATTTTGGAACAGAGGACTACAACAGATGGAAATAAAGAGATGTATTATATCTCTAACAAAAGTAGACATGACCTGCTGTGCGGCAAAGACTGTTCTATATTAACCTTTCCGAAAGCCAAACAATATCCAGGTGTTCTTTTTTATGTAACCATCATTTAATTTAAGTAGACAATATAGAGGAAGTAAAGTAATGCTGGAGAGGATAGGTATGACACAAATTCATACAATTATAGTGGCATTTTCTCATAATGCAATATTTTTTCATACTTTAATTCATTAATTAGGTGTACATGCAATGCTGCTGATGTAGAATGATTTTCAAAGATTCAGAATATAATGCAAAGACCATCGCATGAAGAGGATATTAAAATTTATTTATAATAAAACATTTTCACACCTGATAACCTTATGTTTTCGCATAAAAAAGAATGTTAGAAAACTTTCCTCCCAGATAAAATTGTATGAGGAGAGGACAGGCAGCCAAGATTCATTCCACATCTATCTTCAAAAACTATAGTAAATACTACAGTTAGCAAACCTCTAAAATAGAACAATTTTGAAAACTTGGATATAAACTTTTGTCTATATTGGGCAGATTTAAGTAAGGCCAAATTTGTATTGCATATATTTTTCTGCTTTAATACGCCATGAAATCCAGAAATAGAAATAAGAATGTTGAACAAATGTCGTTAATCAATTCAAGGAGCACAACTGATGTTTTATGAGTATGAAAAACTGCCCTTAATTCAACAGTAGATATTTTATTAACTAACTCCTTTAGCACTTGCACTTATTCCTTTGTAGGATAGGACTTGGATAAAGTGTCTAAAGGGGTTAGAGAGCCCTGGGAATAAGACTGTGACACTCATGGATACTCATGCTGTTTCTCCTCTTTATTAAGACATACAGGTAGGAGTCCTTGACCTATGACCACTATTGAGCCCAGGATTCATGTTGCTAAGCAAGGCAGTTATTAAGTGAGCTGTGTCCAATTTTATGACCTTTTTGCCACAGTTTTTAAATGAATCCCTGCAATTGTTATGTGAATCTTTCGGACATTAAGCTTCCCCCTGACTTTGCTTGTTGGAAGCCAGCTAAGAAGGTTACAAAGTGTGATCACATGACCCCAGGATGCTGCAACCATCATAAATGACAATTGCACCATCCTAGGGTCATGTGATTTACATTTGTAACCTTCTCAGAAGGCTTCCAACAAGAAAACTTAATGGGGGAAGCCAGATTCATTTAATAAGCACATGATTCATTTAACTGCAGTGATTCACTTAACAACCATGGCAAAAATGTCATAAAACTCAATAATCTCTTTGCTTAACAATGGACATTCTGGTCCCAGTTGTAGCGATTGTTTCAAGCATCAATTCTATCAACCACCCTCCAAAGATTGCCAATAGTCACAGCAAAACAACTACCATAATATAAATTTGAATACATATAATTTTCTCTCTGATTTGACGAGTCTATACATACAGGCAGTTTGGATGTAATTAGGCATACTTGTTGTAGCTGAAAGACTAATCAAGATCTTAAATACAAAATGGAAAGTTTTAAAGAAAAATGAAACACAAGATAAAAGGAGAAACAGAAAGCTGACATTTCTTTAAATGATAACTATTTTTAGACGCTACAAAAGTTTGCCTCGGAAACACAGCAGCAGCCGGTTAGCAAACAAAGTATTCAGTGCTGAAGAAGTATCAGAGTATGAGCTAGAAAGATCAATCAAAGTGGCCAAGAACTACAGAAATAAACAAAATATTGCTTTGGTTTAAAACAAGAGTATATATATATATGAATGCAATTACAAGCAAAAAGGTCATTTGGATTCTCTGAACTTTTGGGACCAAATAATAAGTCTATAAAACAAATGCTGCAGCCTATGAAGCATTCAGTAGACAAGGTCCTAACTAAGGACCTCTTGGGCATTTAATGGAAATGGAGACGTGAATGTCATATTCTCCAGAAATGCTGAGTCCTTTTTCTTACACAAGGGGGAAGCAAGGTAACAGATGTGTCCTTTGCCACCATTTCTCTCAAAATAGCCAAAGCATCCAGTTTTTCCATGTTCCACAAGTGTCCATGGCTTCATAAAAGGGCTATGATTGCAAAGGTGGTCTGAATGTGAAATCATCTAGGGATATGCAGCCTCAGAAATCGCACAAGGGATATGAAAGTAGGGATCCAGAACAAAATTTAAAAATTTAGCATTGGGCTGGAATTTAGCAAAGATATACCTTAGATGAGGTTTCACTCTGGATATCATCAATTTACTTCTCTCTGGCCTATAGTCAGGTTTGTCTTTTTAAAATCTGCAATCCAGATGCAAATGCAGCAAGACCAATTTTTCAGAGCTTAGCGATTTTCACAGAAATATTCTCCCTAGACTACAAGCTTAATTGGGTACATTAATTCAAGATATGTGTGACAAATAAATGCAACCCATTTGAATCATTAAATGAAGACAACGTTTCGGTGCAGATTTAACATAGAAAGATGTCACTTTAAGAACTGAAACAAATTTGAAACCATATGTCCCTGTAAAATGTAGCATATTTGTTTACAAACATTAATAAAATGTGAAGAACCATGCAGAAAATAAACAGATTCCTGTAAATCACTTAACCTGTTTTCCAGAAGGCATTCTAAAAGGAAAGTGCCATCATATAATAAATCAGAAAATGTTAACAGATCCTTCTGGCAAATATATATATGAGGAACACAGTAGTTGTTCAATGTCCAAATATAAGACGATAGTAAAGTTATTTTCATGCAGAACACATTAAGATTGAAAATGTACAGAGCTTATGTAAATGATATTCTGTCGCTGAAATCCTGAGGACATTTACCTTTCCATCTACCTTTCCAAAGGCCATCATGTTGAATGAAAAAAAAAAATATTGTACTGAACTGCTTTATAAAATTTCAGCTACATGCAGCCATGTGTGCAGAAACATTCAATTCATCAGTACTAGCTCCTATCCTTTTTAAAATACAGACTGCAAATTTTTTATGCTTTTCTTTATTACTGCCACCATAAAGATGGACTGACACCTAAAATAGCTGTCTGGAGGGCCCGACAATTTGGTGACAGCTATGACATAAATGCAGATTGTGCACCAAGAAGCTTGCCATATATGATCTCCAACAAAGAACTACACAGGATTCCAAATAGAAATTGTGAGGAGAAAAGAATATAACTGTATCCTGTACACTGAATGATAGTTCTAGCTCTATACCTTCACATAGTCTTAGATGATCATGTCAGGTTTTATCAAAGGTATTCTAACAATCAGCGAAGACGCTAGTTTTCTGTGGTTCCTTTTGATTTGGGGACCTAAGGTCAAGATACTATACAATTTACTAACTCTGCCAACAGCTCTACTAAAAGTATGGATTATATAATAGCTAGGTTCACACATTCCAATATGCCATGGTTTATTTAATCATGGTTTACTGAGCAACACAATTGTCATATTCACAAAAAACATTATGTCATAAGCAATGATTTACAAACAACAAGGGCTTGGATCACATACATTTGTAACACTTTTGTTTTAAAATACGGTGTGTACCAAGTTTGTCTAATACATTTTGGACAAACCAGCTGTAGAAGTTGTTCCAGGACTTACTTTTTCTTAATAACTCAGATTTCATATAACTTATGTTATCGTTTTCATGATAACATAATGAAAACGGAGAGTTAAGAAATTCTAGATTTTCTGGACTGTATAATTTCAATTATTAACAATGTATTGAAGTGTGGCTGTTGATGGAATTAAGCTACTTCCTTAACTATAAAAGCTGCAATTGCTAGAGAATGAAAGGCAGAAATGGTATTTAATTACCCCTTCCTTCAACGATGGGGCACAACAGATAGGGAGAATTTCTCTGCTTGCCTGCTGATCTTATCTAAAGAGTTGAAGGAAGAGAGGATTTTCCCCTATGTTTTTACTAGGGCTATACCCAGGTTCAAAGGGGTGATTCAATTTGAAATAGATTCACTCAAGTCACTCCTTAAAACTGAATTATCAGATTGATTCAAGGCATCAATCCAGCTACTTCTGGATTGGTTCAGTCAGTGGGACTTGAATGCAATATGGCTATTATTTCTGTACTTATGCAGCTTTACAAAATCAAAACATCAGTGTGGCTGTCTTTCTATAACTGGACAAAACTGTTAAGTAACACAATAGATTCTTTGATATTGGCATGAATCAATGAATTTTAACATCTTTAAATCCTGCCTATGGCAGACTGGAGGCCAAGTAGGCAGGCTTAAATTTATTCAGCTCCTTCTTCCTTTCCTCTCAATTTATTTGTCTGACCCATAGCCTAGTCTCTGTTATTCTCCGTCGAGTCTGTTGTTATTTAGCTCTTTTGGTCTTTTCTTTCCTTTATTCCATTGTATCTCTTCAAAAATCTTGTCTTTATGTTGCTGTTTTGACTTGTCTTCTACTGAATCTGTGAGTCTTATTCACTGCACGAATATCAATGTGTGTTTGCTATTAGACTATAACACATGACACCTACCGTACTTTTCAGAGTATAAGGCACACTTTTTCACCCCCTAAAAGTGGGTGAAAATTGCGGTGCATCTTATACACCGAATGTTACTGAAGCCCCGCCCACCCACCAGCCCCCACCTTTTGACTGTTTTCGCCTCCGAGCATTGCATTTCTGGTCTCGGCGCATTGCATTTTCGGCCAGGTGGTAGGGATCGATGGCAGCAAATGGGCGGCGGTGAATGGGCCGTGCCGAATGGGCTGCGGTGGCGGCAAACAAAACAATTTTTTTTCTTGTTTTCCTCCCCCCAAAAGGTAGATGCGTCTTATACACTGATGCGTCTTATAGTCCAAAAAACATGATATATAATATTGATTCATGTTATATTATATAGACAAAGATGATAATTATCATATTTTGGATATAGGCAAAAGTATAGCTTTCTTGAGAAGTCCATAGTGCTGGAAAAGGTGGAAGGAAAAAGAAATAGAGGTCAAACAGAAGAAGGTGAATGAAATCAATTACAGCAGGGATGGGTGGATTACTGGAAGACCTGAAGGATCAAATTTGGGACAGATCATCCAGGAGCAGATCTATTTACGTGGTCACTAATGATGGTATATAGTCCAATCCAATCCAATCCAACCCTACCTCATCCTATCCCACCCCGATAACACCCACACACATCTTAATAGTAGTACATAAAATGAAGCATTCACAAAAGAGGCTAATTAACCTGGCCAATGAGCTACGTGAACAGCACTACAAACTCAGAAGTAGACAGAAGGTAATGATTTATTTAAATTTAAACATTTTTTGTGGAAAATATTTTTAAGTTGAACTAGTCCACTTCAATATTTAGGCCAATTCTTTTTCATGGATGCTATTATTGTCTTTAAAGAGTTGCAGTGGGACTACTTCAAAATATATTGCTGGGAAATGTTGAAGCTACTTGGATAAAGTTTTGTAACATTAAATCCTTCAGAAAGGTTTAGGTTTGTGAAAGGTTGATTCCAGTCTGTCCTGAAGTAAAGCATCTACAGGTGCTTGAATGCTTTCAGGTAATAGCCTCTGGACAAACATTTCATCGTATTAAATCCCGAGTTAGCTCAAGTTACAACTTGTTGCTTTTTAATATTGTTGTTTTGGTTGACAGAGAGAGGGGAGGGAGGGAGGGAGAAAGAGAGAGAGAGAGAGAGAGAAAGAAAGAAAGAGAGAGAGTACGTGTCTCTATATAATAGAGATATACAAAGTAATGCAAACTTCATTTTGGCTAAGGTTTTTAAAAGGCTAATTAGTACTGATCTCACAACTCCTGGGTACAAATTAAGGATTTTGTAGTCACTAACTAATATCATTCTGCCTTCTGCATTTATCAGAACTGTCTTAAATAACTGTATGTAGTTGAATTTATTGAAAGGTTACACCTACTTTGACCACTTACTCTCTATTTTCTTTTGTTCGGTTACTTAAAATGCTGAACACATTTTAATTAGGCTTTTAACACATCACAAGAACTTGTTAAGTATTATTAACTTTAAATTAATCACCACTAAGTCAGTTCTGTCTCATGCAGACTAATACCATATTCTTATTTAAGAAATTATCCAGTAATTACAAATTATACAGCAAGAATGGTAAGTGTTTAGCTCTTTGAATGTATTAAATACAGATACTTAAGAAAGTTGAGTAAAATTAGAATTCTAAACCTACTTAAATGGGAATAAGTCCTGTTATGCAATTGGTTTCCCCCTTTCGAAGTTATACTCCCAATTTGGCTCACGGTTTGCATGAATTTATTACAAATCAATACAGGGAATACTTTCAATCACAAATGATACCCATATGTTATGGATGGGGTCTGGCAAGTATGTGTAGCTGGGAAACAGACCCCACTTTTTTTAAAAAAAACAACAGAGTGCCTTCATGACTCTCTCCCTATTAATGAAAATAATATGAATAAAGTATTTTTGAACACCTTAATTAGAGTACCTGGCATCTGAATTAATAGTATATATTTTTTTCATTTCATTTCTGTTCAGTCCATAATAAACTACCTTATGCTGTTTGAACATTTATTCCAGGAGTGGGTTCCACTTACCTTCGCTACCGGTTCGCAACGGAGCACGTGCAAGGGGCTTCTATGCATGCGCAGAAGCTTCTGTGCATGTACAGAGCATCCATGATGATGTCCAGGTGGATGGGTGGAGCCTCCCGCCGCTGCTACTACCGGTTCTCAAGATCCAGAGCGAACTGGTAGGAACCCACCACTGATTTATCCATCTAGCTGAAATCTCCTACTTGGATTTGGTAATAGATTTTCATAGAATAGAGAATGTTCCTGAATCTAATATAAGCTGAAAAATGCAAGGAATTAATCCTGAGACTTTTTTTCCCCTAATAAAGCAGGTAACATCTTTATTGGCATTACAACAGACTATAAATATATGTCTTCCTTGCTATCCATATAGGAATATAACTAATAGCATGTGGAAATATTGTAAAAAAAAATTAAGGAGGCCAGTAGATTAATGAATGTACTAATGAGTTCAATGGATTTAAATTCAATATAACTTATTTTAATATTATGGTGTTCAGGAGCAGAGTGTTGGTCAGATTGGTGTTTACCAATTTAATACTTGACACTCAAATTAAGTCTGCATTGCATCATTGGGATTGTAAATCTTCTGTAACCACAAAGGGAGTCTCTGACCATGTCCACGTGACGCACTCAACATGGTTTAAGATATTTATCCAGGAAATGCATGCAAAATGACACAGGAAACCCAACTGGCTATTTCCCTGCCTCTTCTGCCAATACTTTTTTAAAAAGTTTGTGGCAACACAAAAATCAACAACAACAACAAAAAAGACAGGCCATTGCCCACTTAGGGTCAGAACCACCACATATGGAGTGAAGGAAGACTGAATTAAAATTAAATTAAAAGTTAAGTTCCCCCTTAACTTTTTGAATCTTGCGTTTACTTTGCACATATCTGAGAGGGGTGAAAACAAAGTGAAGAGAAGAGATACCTGCAGGGAAAAGCTGTTTCATGTTTGCACCTGCCAGCTTGACCAGAGATTAAGACCTCATACAGATTTAAGCAACACATTAGAATGGACTTTACTAAGTTGTGCTTGTAGGTTATAATTAAGACGGTCTACAATAGCACAAGTTCAGAGGATCTACTGCTGTAAGTGAAATGATTTCATGCTTAATTTATGTATGAACATTGTCATTGTCTCCCATAACCTAACAAATGAAATACCTGGATATTACTGCACATTTTCATAGTAAAGATTTCATAGATTTATTTGTGGAAGATATATATAATAAAATCCAGCATTTATTGAATCATCCCTCTTGCCTATTTCATACTGTTTATCTCCAATGGACCTTACTTTGTTGACATTCAACTTTTATTGTATTAGTCACCATTTTATTGACCAACAATAGTGCCTGGTTTAGGAGATCAAGAAGAAAACAGAACAAAATGATCAAATTTATTCCTTTTTCATCTGTGGTGTTTTCCACCTACAGATGAGATTTATAGGGCTTTGTTTTAAAATTCTGCATCATTTAATCTGCACAGCATTTCACAAGCTATTATTGATCACTTTTGAATAAAATATACTGATGACATAAAATGTTTCTGCTTTCTAAAAGCTCATAAAGACATTATGACTGCTTTTATTTGACAGCATATTATTGTTGCTAAAGGACAATACTGATGTTTTCATTCATCTGACAACATTACATTTAAAAACATATACACTTTGGTACAGCTATCTAACATTTATCAAAGTAATTTCTGCTCCCTATGCTGATGTTAATATCCATTCAGCATGAGGCTTGATGGAATTTTATGTTAAGCTTTGAAGATATTGTTTGGTCTCTTTTCATCTTCTGTTTTCTGCATACAAAGCATTAAAACATATTTTACTTTTTCTTGAATATTTAACTTAAGTGACTTCATGAATTTACATTTAAAATATAACATAACAAGACTCTTACTACTGTAGTAACAACAACAGACAGTAACAAATACTTGTGTCATGATACCACTCAATATTGAGAGATTTTAAGAAAAACTGGTCACACTTTATATTGTATTAATTTCAAGAAAGACATTGAAAAATATATATCATACTGTTGACAACAGGTTTAATTCATGCCTCCGGTACAAACCTATGAAAATTGAATGTTAAACCAGGAAAGGTGGTTGTTGTGCTTTCACTAGATGATAAGGAGAAGGTAGAATGGTAATACAATGCAACAAAGATATACCTATTATAAAGCCATATTGCCTTTTTGCATAATCATAATTATTTCATCAGAGCAAACCTGTATTACAGGCTGAAATATTAATTTCTAAGCATAAACTTTGGTGGTTAAAAGTTTCAGAACAGCCAGTTAGAATTTAATGTTTGATTCATAAAATCCAGAAGGCTCCAAGACCTAAAAATAATAGCATTGTTCCCTGTAAGAACCAATAAATAGGCACTAATTATTTGAAAATGTATTTTTTCAGAAAAACAAAAAATATTCTGTGTATGGTTCAAAACTTAGAGACTATTTGTTACAGCATTAATTCACATTCTTTTAGCTATCAGATATTATTCTCTAATGGATATGTTGCACAAATGTAAAGTTTCTGCTTCATTAAGGTTTTCCTCACAACTACTGCCAATGCATTAACCATTTTTTTAATAAACCATCAATCATTTTTTTAAAATCTATGAAGTAAGTTTGACCAAAGGAATAACACATACTGTGGCAATATGAGTTTTAAAGGATGATGACACATGCAGTTATTGTTAAAGTTTCTCAACTTGTTACTGAAACACTAGAGATTTGTGTTGTCAAATCATACAATTGATTAGCATGCTTTGTATTCATGATATCTTAATGTGATGCAAAGAGAATCACGGAATAATTTTTCAGCCTTCAACACATTCATATTATGTGCCATATAATAAATATTTTTTTACAAGAATGATAAAAGGCAAGCTGGTAGGTGTAGGCAGATAAAGGTTCCTTCATTTTAAGAAGTCAGGAAGTTTTTAAAAATACACACTTGGATACCACAGGATTTGTTTTTGTTGTTTTTGTTTACAGAACTCTTCTGTTTACCCACATCACCAAACTGCTTGACCATTTTATAATGAAATTTTAAATCAGCACATTGCCCTCAAAAATGAATCAACCAACTGCAAGTACTATAATGGTATTATATAAAAGTTGCTTCTACTCTAAACTACAAAAGCAACTTGGAAATTGTTTGACTCAGAAACACTGAGAACATAAAGCTGAAAATCGCCACACTATCCTGCCACAACCAAAGGCTTTCATTCCAGTCATGGGGGCATAAGCAACCCCATGGAGGGGTGGACGGGACCAGAAAATGGATAGAACCTGTTCGTTTCAGCCTTGCCAAATTCCTATCGGAAGCAGCAAAGCTGACAAGGCACTTTTCTCTTGAAGGTTCTGCTAGCTATATTCAGCCCACTAGAAGTGGGGGCTGAAGCAGAGGTTCCCTCCAATAAGAAGCCTTTCAAACTAGCTCTATAATCGTTCAGCTAGTAAGAAAAAAGTGAGCTGCAAATAAATAAACCAATTCAGATCTCAAATGGGACTGATATGCAAAGCTGTGCAGAATTCTTGTGTGGAAGTACCCAATCTCCAAGCCAAATTAAGAAGTGAATGCTTACGTTGTTTACTTAAAAAAAGGGGGGGAGGGGGAAATACAGTCTAACAATGCATTTAAAGAATGCTACAAAACTGTATACATTTTAATTACTGGAAGATCATAGAACTGCTCCAGCGGTTTGGAATGTGTTGAATAAGCTCTGCACGTAAGAAATAATAAATGCTGGTGTTAATTTCACAGTATCCCTGGAGAATAAAAGAGGAGAAAGTGCGAAGTATATCTTAGTTTGTATACTATAGTAAATTCTTACTACATCGTTAATCAGCCTTGCCTCGAACCCCTTTATAACGAAGGATTTGAAGACATGGCATTGCTGGGATCACTCACCATTCTTATTCTTAAAGATGTTTAAAATAGGGAGAATCTGACGATAATAGGGCACTAAAGCTTCCCCCACCATATCAGCTGACACCACCAGGTGCTGAAGGACTTTGAGCGTGATGCAGATGACCTGTCGGTTTCGAAGGTTCAGCGCATCTTGGATGAACGAAAAGAGACAAGCAGAAAACAGAAGAATTAATTTCAAGAATGTAGTGGGGAGGGTAGAAATCCTCTAATGGACAAATTTAATTAAACTGTACTCTGCAGGGGATTGTAAGTGGGTCTTTATTAGCCTGGCTTTGAAGGAACCCAGAGATGGATTGCAGCCCCAATGTTATAAAACACCGCCTTGTCTGAGTGTTATTTGTTCCCACAGTTTGTGCTGACTCTTCGATAACCCCAAGAAAGCAGCTTATTATTCCTTCATGCTGTCTGTCCTACTGGTTCCTGCCAACCCCACCCCAGTCCCCCTAGAAAGAGAAGACAGAAAAAGGAGGGGAGGAAACCCATCACCAGTACCACTGGGACTATGGGAATTGAAAAGGCAAAAACATGAAGGTTGACAAGACATTCTACTGAAACAATCAGCCTGTTTATTTTTTGCTTGCTTAACAATCATTTTATTCCTTTCAATTAACAATTGGTACTATTTGGAGAAAAGAACAACGATAGGAATGTTTACAAAGAAAAGCTTGTAGGCTTTTTTTAAAAAAAGACTAACTGATAAATAAGGATTCTATCCTGCCTACTTGAGAATTTTTTGTATGGTGTCAAGCAGCTGCATTTTGCTACTGAAATCAATAACACCTTTTGTCCTGTTCCATTTCAGATTTCATTCCAAAGAAAAGAATGTTGTATTCTCCATTGTATTTCAAATTTATATTTTCAAATGTGAATTTATACTCAAATTTCTTTGTGTTCTTGCTTCCCACTCCAAAATTATACACTAGGGAGTAAAGGCCACAAACTGTAGATTATTATAAAGCACCATTGCAAACAACAGTTGCGAAGTGCAAAGTCCCCAACCAACAAACGAAAACTTTCACCACATTCTATCTATTACAGATGTCAAGTTCCAAAAGGAGACTAGAAGGAATAAATAATGCACAAATGGATAGGCATGAATACTGTGAATATAGAATGGGATGGAAAGGAAGAATTGCCAAATTTCCTCCAGCTCCCAGGCTCCCCTTTTCTTTGCCCTTCACTCTCATCCTTCTGTCTTTTTACCTCTTCTCTTGCTTTTCTCACAGTCACACAAAATAGTGGCAAGCCTAACTAAGCAATCTCTTTCTCTGCACTATAACTTCAATTGCCTGAGTTTTTCCCTCTGCCAGGAATCCATTCCCAAATTCAACAATCAATCAAATAGGCTGACAAAGTCCCAGCAAAGCTGCAACCGAAGGAGTTCTCCTCTGATTATTTAACAACCACCCTACTACACACAGCCTGTTTATTTGTATATATTTGAAGATTTTTGATTGCCTTCTCCCTGTTAGTTCAGCAATAAAGTCTGAACTAACAGGGACTGGCAATTTCTCAATTACACCTGGCTTTAAAACGATATAAAGGCAGTTTTCTATGTTGGAAAACATGCCATGGTTTCGTGGAATGTAGAGTTTGGGAAACTCTAAGAAGATTTGCCCTTTACCCAATTTCCCTTAAATTATGGGTTCACAATGATTTAATTCAAACCCATCATTTTGAAGAGAGGAGAGGCTAGAGATTATTAGTGAAAGAACAGGACAATGCTTTGTACCAACAGTTCCAATAGGAAACCTCTAGATCTCCATTATGGAAAACCGGAAAGCTCTAAACAGTTTGGTGGATGCAATACTTAATTCAAATATACAATGTGGAATATTTTCTGTTGTGTTGCTTCCAGTACAATATTAAAAGATTAATATAGCCTTTGGCTCAAACAGAATTGTGCACTCCTGCATTAAATTAATTCAGAAACATTAAGAAAATATTTTAAAGATGTTGAATTCTTTGGCTCATCCATTTCTCTCTATCCAATCTCTTTAAAATAACTGTTTTCCCCCTTTGAGTTCAACTGAGTTTTTACCCTGTTGCAGTAGAAATATTTCAAACCATGGTGCAGGTTAATAGTCCGCTATTTTCAATAAAGCTGGTTCATTTCTAACTCAATAAATAAGTATTGTGCTAGTTGAAAATGCAATAAAGCTATATTTCCTATATTGCACTACTTGAAATTGTGATGAAGCTCCATTTCCTTAGACAGTATTAAGCTGCAGTGTAATAATACCTTCTATTATTGTGACTACTCGGATTTTTTTCCCAGCAACACTGAAAATGAATGAAATGTGCATTTTGTTTTGTTTTCTTAAAAAAAAAGCAATGACATTTATGGATTGGAGAAAAAGGCAATTTTAAATCATGGCCTCCCACTGTTAACTGCTTAGTAGAGAAAGGAGCCTATAGAATATCTAGCTACATGAGTGAGAAACACAGCCCCCCCCAACTGCATTTTTTGAATGTAAGTTTTATCCAGCCAAATTGCTGGGTAGCGTTCTTCCAAGACAACCTTGGAATCTCTCCCATGACTGACGCAGATTCAGAATCTCTAAAGAGCATCAGTTAATCAAGCAGCAGCATTAATACAGGAGGACAAGTTAAACAGCTCTCCAAGCCAGGAGCTTCATCGGATATCATTTTGTTTGATTTTTATGCTCTTAAATTTGCTCTGTGAATTGTTTTGTCAGATACTTTACAGGCAATTGTTGGGAAGAAAGGGAAAATATATCTTTTCCAGACATTAAAAATATATTGTCACAGATAAAATATTCTTATACTGTGAGAGATTATTTTAAATACTCCCTGGAACTGATCATTTCAGAAAATTCCAACAACCTGACTTAAGCTCAATTATAGCTAATGATCACAGAATGAGTACATCTGGTTCCTTATCCTGCTCAAGCAACAAGGTCACTTCTGCACCGCTATGTAGTTGAAATTATCCCCATCTGCAAGCTGGAAACCCCTACTGTAAGTGCCAGATCATTAAAATTTGTAGCTTGGGGTTGAGACTAAAGGAGTACAGTAGTGATTAATTTGGAAGAGGAGCCCAAAACAGATGTTGACATAGAGGGATGCGAAAGATCTTTCTACTTCAGTGCTAACATTTGGACAAGCCCACCTTTTTATGCCACCTTTAACATTTGCATGAATTTTACACTTATACTGCCCTTTGAATTTGAATGTATCTTGTTTATGTATCCTAGTTAGTGCTCCTCTCTATACAATGTCATTGAAGAGGTGCTTAATATTTTATATTATACAGACAAGTATGTATAATACTTTCATTCCTCTTTTTAAAAAATTATCAAAAAAGAAAACACATTTATATAAGTAATGTGTCTGAGAAATTGTGTAAACTCATCTGATTCAGTCTGAAGACCTTTTGCATTAAAAGTAACTGAAAAAGCTCACTGTGGAACAATAGGCAAGAAATGATACTTTTTTTTGTCAGATTTTGTTATTTTGTTCTTCATAAAGCCTTGTTATTGCTTCACGTTCCATAACTGAATTATTGTGACTGGGTTGAATTAACCTGTAATAGCTTTACATTGAGTAAACCTGAGTAAACCTGGGATGGTATGTATCTTCCTCACTCTTGAGTCCTTTACTGGAGGCCTGGGAATTTTAGGGTTTTGCATAGAATCTTAGCTGTTCCTAGCATTGCATTCTTCCTGATAGAGAGCGTCACTTTTATTCTCACAGACGCAAGTGCTTATGCCATCACTGGGAGCAATTTGGCCTTTTCCTCCCACTTCCTCCCAGTTCCACTACCAGGCTTTGCTATTTCTCCAAAATGCCCAGATAGATAAAATTCTTGAGTTAGCATATAATCTTGAATTTTCCAGTTATACTTTTTTTCCTCAAAATTTTAGTTTTATCATAGTTGATTTGTACTTGGCTACCTTAACAATACTTGACTAATGGTTCAAGTTGGTATTTCAAATCTTATGTGGTACATAAAATAAAGGACAATGTCATCTGCGTAGAGCAAAATATAAATTTTTAGCTAAACATGGGCAATGGCTATCAGCCTGAAGTAATACAGTCTCCAAATCATTAACCTAGAGATATTAGACAATAGGGGGCAACCAGCTGCCATGTCTCTCACCCTTGCCTCATTGTTACTTCTCTGTAAGTATACCTTTTCTTCTACAACTAGCATGCATTATATTGTGCTGATATATGTGCTATTTTATAAACTTAAGATACCTGTCATGAAACAAATTCTTTAACTGAACCCTCAAATTTGGTTCTATTTACAGAATCAAAAAGTGGCCTTAAAATAGAAAAAAAGTGAATAAATAATTTGTCTTTCAAGAAAATAAAGTGTTTTGCCACCAGGTAAATTAATATAAAGTATTGGTTAGTTCTTGATCCATGATATCCTGAAAGTGCATTTAGGAGAGCACATGAACCAAAAGAAAATAAAAAGAAATTAAATACAGAGAAGTTAATGAAAGTAAAGCATGTTTTATGTTGTGTGACTTATACCCAACAGCAAAGACACTAGAGTCAGGAGTAGGTTTTTCTGCCACGTATTTTACTGAGACCTCCAGAAGAACTAATCTTAGTGAGGCTGCAGTAATTCCAGCATATACAGCAGTGGTGAAATCCAGATTTTTTTACTACCAGTTCTGTGGGCGTGGCTTGATGGGCATGGTGTGGCTTGGTGGGCGGGGCAGGGGAAGGATACTGCAAAATCCCCATTTCCCATCCCACTCCAGGGGAAGGTTACTGCAAAATCTCCATTCCAACCACCCTCTGGGGATAGCCAGAGGTGACATTTGCCAGTTCTCCAAACTACTCAAAATTTCCGCTACCGGTTCTCCAGAACCTGTCAGAACCTGCTGGATTTCACCCCTGATATACAGGCAGCCCAAGATAAACGAACAACAAATACTAGATTGCTGTCATGCTTAATTAACCAATAATAAAAATAATAACCCAATGCACTGCACTTTGGAAATATTACAATTAGCACCATCGGTTTCAAAATATTGTTTCAAAATCAGGATATATTACAATGTGTGTGGTTTAAAAAAAATAAAAGTCCAAGGGAAAGGATTGTATTTTGTGCAAACTAGCACTTATCAAAAACTCCAGATACTCTGCTACAGACCTGATAAGCTGCCTAATTAAATCACCAAGTTATTTATCAGGCATGCTATCTAAACAAGGCAACGAGCAGTTCTGACAATTTTTCATGTCAGTAGAATCATAAAAGGGCTACGCTAGGGAGAAATTATGGCCATGCCGACTGAGACAATGAGTGTTATTGTTAAAGGTATCTACAGGCCTCAGCCTGAGGAAGTTGAGTTCTCCTGACAGCCCAGACTACAACATTGTAAACGTTTCTTGAGTCCTGCTTCTAAAGTGTCAATAGATGGATTTTTTTTCTACTCGTGATCTGAGCAATGGGCTTGTCCTAGCAGAGTCTTGCCTCATTGTGATGCCCAGCTTCAGATTTTCTGGACTTAACACCCTAATGTGTGCATAGTGTTTCTCTCAATAGAGAGAAGCGATGGGCTGTGCACTCTTGAAACAGAAGCATCAGTCCATTTCTGCCCTCCTACAACTGGCAAACAGCATGAGGTAGCCCCATTGCAGCCACTGCAGTTCCACCTCAGCCTTCCTAAGGTCACTGCCATGGCTATGGTAGCAAAGACTAATCTGGCATTCCTAAGGATTCCTGTTGGCGGGAGCCCCATTCCACTACATACCAATGCATGATAAGGCCCCCGCAAATTGCCCTTAAAGGAAAGAACAGATTATGCCATGCTCTTCCCCTTTCAGAGCCCTAGTATACTAGGTGCCTTTTTGGACATGCATTCTTTTCCTCTGGCTATTATCCCAAAGGCACTTTTTCAAGAGACAACTGGAATTTCTGGGTTTTCTTTGAAGACTTTTCGCTTCTCATTCTCTTAAAGTTGAAAAAGTTTCTTGGATGAGAAGTGAAATGCCTTCAAAGAAAAACCAGAAAGTCCAGTTGCCTCTTGAAAACGCACCTTTGGGAAAACCATGACCTGGATGAATCTCCATAGAAACCTGGAAACCCCTTCCAATGGCTAGAGCTGAAGCCCGTTGCCATTGGGAAATAGCCAGCGACTCAACCACAGACAGGAGTCAGCTGATCCACTCACTGTGAAATGCAATCAGGAGAAATGTTCAAATTAGCGATGGAAAGGCATTCAGGAAAGGTTGATCAGAAGAAAAAACTCTTGGCACATCCGTCCAGACTGAAGTACTGAGTCAAAAGCTGGGAAGCCCTAGCGACAGAGGCGTGGCTTAACAACTTTGGCAGATTCAGTCCAATCAACTGAACGGACGAGGACAACCCATTCCTGGATGCTGTTTCCACCACTATGGAAAAAATGGGTAATCTATTAGCATTTATACGTTGTAAAAGCTGTGCAGACATAAGTAAAATAATGTGCTTCATTTTAGACCAACCAAAATATTTTAAAATGTTCAACATTAATATTTTACATATAGTCTTCAAGTTAAGACTATCTTTTTAGTGACTGTTTAAAGTTATTATGACTTATGATGTGGCATTGCACTTAAGGCCATCACAGTGTCCCTGTGATCACAATATCAAAATTTAGACACTTGGAAATTGGCATCTGTTTATGATGGCTGCAGCACCCTGGGGGTTACCTAATCACCATTTATGACCTTCCCAGCTGGCTTCCAACAAGCAAAGTCAAAGGGGTGAGCCAGATTCATTTAATGACCATGGCACAAAAGATAAAAGCAGCACAATGACTTAATGACTGCATAACTGAATGACCATATCACTTAGCAATGGAAGTTCCAGTCCCAATCGTGGTCGTAAGTTGAGGACTACCTGTGTTGAATCCAAATCCTGGCATATGTCAAAAGAAGGGTCAGTTCACTATCTCCTAAATAATGCTTGTGTCCTGAAATCATAGTCTGAGGCTCAAATACAATCATGAACTATGATCAATACACCAAGATTTATCAACCTGCATTATATTGAAAAGGGAAAAAGGGAAGAGTATGCAAGAATAATGTAGGCAGGTAGTGGCTCTTGCCTATCTTAAGGAACACAAAGATATTTATCAGAAATAGAACATTGTCTCCTGATGAGGAAAAACTTGACTTAGAAAGAAAAATAACCAAGCTACTCAAAACAGCAAAATTAAAAAGTTGAGATACTACAACTATTTTGCTATTTCTTTTACAGTGTTTTCAATAGTTTGAGGAATATCAAAAGAAGAATGAAAAGATGTTTAACAACTTGTATACTGTACCATGGTTAGCATTAGAGTAAGAAAATAACTCAGGCAACACAATTATTGGGGCCTTGCAACTGACTTGGGTTTATCATCTACAGTACTATAAATACAAGGCCTACCATATTTTATTCCTTAATTAGCAGCCTGTCAAAATCCACCCCTCACCCTCCAAACCCTAGACCCTATTTCATCCTCCATACTTACTTTTTATTGGAATAATGAGCTGAGGAATGACAGGCAGGATCTTGTTCCCACCATGCTCCAACATGTCATGGATGCCTTGCCGAGCAAAAAACTCATAAGGAAATTGCATTTCACACAATCCATCGAAAAACAGTGGCAAATAGTGGTGGTAGTCCAATTTTTCAATCTCCACCTGGAAATCCATGCAGAAAAGAAGTAAATCAAAACTTATCAGCTATGTTGTCCTATTACAGTAATCTAAACGTTTCGTCGCAATGTTCTATTGAGCAAGACAAATATTAGCATCCATTCGGTTTCACATAATGATGGCTATTCTCTTTCAAAACAGAAAATTAAAAAGAAACTGATCTTTGATGCTTATATTTCCAAATATTATCTGATATGCTGCATCCACTCATCCACTGAATGGATAGATCCTTCTGGTGAGGAATAAAGCTGAGTCTAATAAACAACCTATTATGGAAGACTACCAAAATGTATATTATATAGCTGAAACAGAAAATAGGAGTGCTTTCCAATATTATATATTCCCAATAATAAAACTGGCATTTACATGAATGCAGAACTTCTAATTGTCCTAGTTATACATAACCAAAATACTTTCCCCCCCCATTACTGATGTTACTAAAAACAAAAGATTAAACTGGATTTACTCAAATAGTTATGAAAACAACATGAATCATATAAATCTGAATGAGTTCACTTTGATGTGATATATCAAGGAAATTATCTGATCAAAGGAATTATGTGATAAATTTATGATCAAAATGCATTTTACAGCATTCTACAGGAGAAAACAAACTCTGTGATAGTAATAAAATTAAACAAATCCCTTTATTTTGAAGTACAAAAAATGAGAAAAAACTTTCTACTCTTATTGAACTTTCATGACCTTTTAATTATAGTTTAGGCATTTCAATTATGAGGAACGTATTCCTACTAGTATTTATTCCATTGTGTTGCAAAATGTATTTTAAAGAATTCTGATGGATAAGAATATTGCCTGATGTTCTTGATTATTTTTGTTTTGAGAGAACAACGTTGATTTTATACAACACTGAGTGAAGTTAAATTTTGTTTTATATAATTAAACAAGACCACACTGGTTTTCAGCTGTTGGAGATGACCAGGCTGAGCCTGAGGGTGGGGTCAAATGCTTCATCAGTTTGGAGCCACGACACTTAAGTCCAGCCCTCCCTTGAAGTCTGTTGACTCTTATCTGGCGTTAATTTGCCTTGACCATTAATCGATCAGATTGTTGTGCATACGTTCCATGGAATAAATGAGTAGTGTTTTTGAATTTTTCCTGGTTCCTGACTTCCTGTGCCTGACAATTACTATGTATTCTCATTTCCTAGATAACCTTCATTAATGGAACTTACAATACATTTCTGTTTTATAAGGCTTAATTGACAAAACACTATTTTTTTTCTTGCAATAACTTTAACTTTGGAATAGATTGAAAAACCATGTTAAGAACTGTGTTTCTAAAGTACAGCTGTTTCAAAAATTTGCATAGATTGGCAACTCATACTACTTTGGAAAAGGCTTAAAACGATATTGGATTTCTTGAAGAATCTGCTGGGAGGGTGTGAAACCAACTGTTCTTGCAGTGTTAAATGTCCTCCCACCACATGGAATCCAGAAATATTTTAGTATTACATTTCACAGTGTGAAACCTTTTGCTTCTCTGTTTATGACTTAGCTTTGAACAATAACTATTATGCAAAAGGGCCAAGATAAATAGGATTTTTGTTGTTGTTTACACCATAACATGCTTCTAAATTTTTCAGTTCCTCCCACAAAAATATTCTGAATCAAAACTAAAAATCTCTGACTGTATTCAGTTGAATTTATTGCAACATTGGTACCGATTCATTGAGTGTATTTTTCCTTTCTCCCACCCCCCCAAAAAAATATCAAGAATAACTATGAATCAAGCCTATGCAGCACTATATGACCTACAAAAGCAAAAGGGCAATAGAGAATTGATCGTTCCCTTTTTTCTTATTTTTTAAAACAACACATCAAGATATTGCTCCAATGGAAAAATGCATTATTTTGGTTAAACTGCACAAAGGACAGTATGCTATTATGTAATCATTCCGTCCTTTACTGCTTTTGTTTAACTAAAGAAAATGCATAACATACTTTGAAGTTTCCCTGAATATGTTTGATTCAAAACACAATGACCTTTCACACTGTCTAGGAATGATTATATATGACATATTGTGAACATCTGATCAAACAGCTGCTAAAATACTTGGATTATTAATATAATACAATGGAAGTACCAGATGATAATGGTTTTGGAACAGCTGCACTGAACTTTCTTGCTTTCTTTATAGCTCAAGATCATGCAGGAAATTAAACTATATTCTGAGTTGTTTTTCAACTATTTCAAGAGACTTGGGGACATCCAGATATGTTCTTTACCACTATCTTTAATAAACATATTATTCAGAGATAAAATTATATCAAGTAAATGTAGTTATTTTGCAGCAACTCAGGACAGGAATGAGAAAGAAATATCTTCACCAACCCCAAAAGATGGAATATTCCCAAATTATTAGTATTATTTAATGTTTAAACATGGGCATCTTCAGACATTTTTCAGTGAGAGGAACCCTATGTCTACATCTTTCTATGTGTATGTGTGGATAGACAGACATACGCACACATGATCATTGCAGCATCCTCATGAACACATGATCAAAATTTGGATGCTTAGCAACTACATGCATCTATGACACTTGCACTGTCCTGGAGTCGCATGATCACATTCTGCAACCTTACCACATGCAAAGTCAATGGGGGAAGCAAGATTTATTTAATGGCCGCATGATTCCATGGGGCTAATTTCACCACCAGCGAATGGTATTCTAGACAGCAGGGGCTACAGCAGAAAAGGTGTGTCTTCTGGGACCTACAGATGGATCTCCTTAGCAAACAGGACCTGGAGCAAACCTTTTCTGCTGGATCTGCTGGGAGAGATAGAAAGAGGCAGTTCCTGAATTAATCTGGTCCCATGCCATGTAAGGTTTTAAAGGTCAAAACCAGCACCTTGAATTGCACCTGGAAGCAAACTGGCAACCAATGCAAGTTATGGAGCCAAAGTGTAAATATATATAAATAGAGTGAGTTTTGAAAACATTTTACTAACTGCAGGCGAATCGAAGGAACTAAGATCTGAATTAAGAAGTTGTTGTACCTTTGTTGCTGCTTTTTATTTTTATTTTTTGGAAAACATAGCTATCCAAAGGTTAAAATAAGCAGTTCTCTTGTTTGTTTGTTTTTTGAGACAATAAATAACCTTTTCACTGGTATAGCAAGAACAAGGAGATGCTTTATCCAAATAGCTGCGTATCAATATATAGAAAGGGTTTCAGTAATTGGCTAAGGACACTGAAATGCAGGATCATACTGATTCCTCAGGTAACAACTGGAGAAACATGAATTTTCATGTTTTAGGTTTCTCTTTGTTTTCTAGCTTTGAAATATGACCTTTTTTTCAGGTAATAACTGGAAAACTGGACAAAGAAGGAATTTGCTATAAATATAGATGGTGAAGTATTTGAAAATATACAAAACTTGTAGTAGAATCTTACAGATAGCCTGACCACTATGGTTTGCTTTTCCACTGCTTTTCACTGGTATAATCCACTAAACCTAGAGTCTAGCAAGCACCCTGTGTAAAGAGCAGCTTGATTAAAGAATTATTTTCTGCACAGTAATTCTGAAATTAGGGGTTGTACATTTAAAGTGTCTTTTTCATGCCTTCCTTAACAGGGATTTTGGGCAGAAACATTCAATGCTTCCTGCTCTCCCATCTGCAGTCTGATGCTGTACCATCCAGTAAATGTTTCATTACTTCAGCTGCTATTTCTGAAAAGTATGCTTACAGAATACATCATGGCACACACACATACATATAAATAAAATAAAATATCAGAAAAAAGATATGTTTTCAACCCATTAAACACTTATTGATACAACTGAAGTAACAAATGGAAAGCACTGCAATGGACATGCTTCTTATGGGGACAGGGGGGAAAAAACCAGGGAAGGCGAGAGCAAGAAGCAAGAAACCAGAAATTCAGATCAAGCAAGGGTAAATGATGTATATCCCTCCTGGGTCCTACAACCTTCTTTATGCAGCAGAAGTTGAATAAAGCAACACTTCTACATCAGCCAACCAGATGGAGCATCTTGCCATGTCAGTTTCAATAAATGGCTCGTGATTTCACTAAAAACAGAAACAGAGCAGAGGCACACTCCTTCATCGATTTTCTTCACTTACTCCTGGCCATGGTAAAAGAGGGAGGGACTAGATAAACTCGAGTTTATTTTTATGCACTCCCAAATGCTTCCAGGATGAAACATGATATTTCCCTTCCAAATCTGTTGACTATAAAAGCGATTAAAAAAACAACAACAACCCATGAATCTATGTTTTCGGGAGGGCAAGTCTGTCTTCACTCTATTTGGGAAAAAGAATTTCTGCTTAGGTATTGTATCAGCAAAGAAACATGGTGCACTTGGTCAATGCATCTGGGCGGCCAGCACTAGCTGAGCTTCACTGGTCTCAAAAACCTAAGCAAAGTTGGACCTGATTACACAGGCACCTCCAGCCACCTCTACAATGACACCAAAATATTGAAATGTCCCTCATGATTTTACAAAACAAACATTGACGTTTTATATTTATGCCACATCACCATATGCCAGTACATAAGGGGCAGAAGTTACACTATATCACATGCTTCATAATTTGTCCCTTGCGGATGTCCCCACCTGGTTAGTATCCAGGTGGGCGAACACCAGAAAATTTCACAGCTTTTCAAATCACCTTCAATCTATCATTCCTCAAAGTGTTCACAGTACAGCACCGACCATAAATAATGGCTGGCTAGTAAGCCAAGCTACTAGCTTGACATCCCTTCCAAAAATAACCAAGCTAGGAAAAATGTCACTTCAGGAAGTCCTTGTTTAACAACCACTCATTCAGCAACTATTTGAACTTATGATGGCACTGAAGAAATGGTGGTTGTGACTGCTCCTTGAATTTACAGCCATTGCTGCGTCTCACATCATGTGATCACAACTTGTGACCTTGACAGTTGGCTTCTGATGAGCAAAGTCAATAGAGAATCTGACATGAAGTTGCCAGTTGTATTCCTCCTTGCTTAAAAAGCATGGTCCTCACTTAACAATAGTAACCAGGACTGCAGAACTGCCGTTGCTAAGCTGCACAGTCAGATGGTTTTTCAACTTATGACCATGTCGCTTAACAATGCAATTTCTAGCATCAATAAGTGAGGGCTATCCGTACAGACTGGAAAATGATACAAAAGTCAGAATACTGGAAGGTAAATAATATTTCCTAGGCAATGTCAGAAACCTATTGCTAAAATTTTGAGATTCTACACTCTTATAGAATCATAGGTTGGAAGTAAAGTAAGCCAAACCCTTTGATTAAAACAACAATTCCACTTTTCACCTTTCCTGCAAGGAAGCAGGCTGTTCTTCTGCAGGTGGCAGTCATGGCTATGAAAGTCTTTACACAGGTTTCCTTGTTACACCAATTCTATCTGTTTTGGATTGGGTGTCCTTTCTCATAGTAACTTATGTCTGAAATCAACTATCACTTGTACTGCTGTACATGTAATCCTTGACTAACAACCATTTGTTTAGTGACCATTCAAAGTTACAACAACACTGAAAAAAATGATTTGTAATTGATCCTTGCGTGTAGAATCGATGCAGCAACCCCGTGGTCATGTGATTAAAATTTGGGTGCTTAGCAACCAGCATGTAATTTTACAAGTTGCAGGGTCCTGGGGTCACATGATTGTCATTTGCAACCTGGGTTTGCTTAATGGCCGCATGATTCACTTAACAGCTGCACAAATGATTTGCTTCACAAGCTTGGCAAAAAAAGGTTATAAAACTGAGCACAACTCACTTACCAACTGCCTTGCTTAACAACAGAAATCCTGGTCTCAGTTGTGGTCATAAGTCAATGCCCCTAAATAGGGATGCCATTGGAGAGCACTCAGAGGGTACAACTAGTCCAAAATGCACTGGCACATTTTGGCTATTTTATGAATACTGCTTGAACTGGCTCTTAGTGAGCTTCTGTGGCTAATCAAATATGCTATCCCCCCCCCTATAAAG
>JANHFK010006071.1:146697-168231 GCA_036250565.1 Sibynophis collaris
CCCCTGAGATAGTCGAACACTGTTATCATGTCTCCCCTAGTCCTTCTTTTCGTTAAACTGGACATACCCAGTTTTCTTTTGCCTTTCCCGCCATCACCAGCATAGGTAACGGGAGTCAGAAGAAGACCATCCAGCAAGTGGCTTTCTTCTCTTACAGTCAAGGCCTTTGGATCGGGTTTTTAAAGACAAGGAACATTCCCCCAAATCACTTCTGGGGATTTGTAGGAAATGAAATAGTTTCACTTTCTCAAGATGGAGGGTCGTCCTTCTTCATATCTGCGAGAGGACAGTCCGGGTGAAGGAATCGACACCCAGCTTTTCCGATGAGTCTTTGGCCTAGCATGAGATGTTGTAGGATCGTGATGGGGAACCTATGGCACGCAGAGGCCAGAGGTGGCATGCAGAGCCCTTTCTGTGGGCACATGCACCTTCACCAGGTGCTCCTCTGGTTTCCAGCATGCATCTGGTGTTCGCAGACTCCAGAGCATCGGAAAAAGCCCCCAAAATGGCCCGAAAAACAGCCTGAAAATGGCCCAGAAAACAGCCCCAAAATGGCCTGAAAACAGGCTGGAAAAGAGCCTGGAAACGGCCTGGAAAATGACCTGAAAAAGGCCCGCAAAACCACCTGAAAATGATCTGGGAACAGTCTGAAAAACTGCCTGAATGCCTGAAAACAGCCTGAAAACAGCCCCCAAATGGCCTGAAAACAGCCTGAAAAATGGCCTGAAAACAATCTGGAAAATAGCCTGGAAAATGACCTGAAAAAGGCCCGAAAAACCACCTGAAAATGACCTGGGAATGGCCTGGAAAACTGCCTGAAAACGGCCTGAAAACGGCCCAGAAAACAGCCCCCAAATGGCCTGAAAACAGCCTGGAAAATAGCCTGGAAACGGCCTGGAAAATGACCTGAAAAAGGCCCGAAAAACCACCTGAAAATGACTTGGGAACGGCCTGGAAAACTGTCTGAAAACTGCCTGAAAACTGCCTAGAAAACAGCCCCCAAATGACCTGAAAACAGCCTGAAAAATGGCCTGAAAACAGTCCAAAAATTAGCCTGGAAACGGCCTGGAAAATGCCCTGAAAAAGACCCCAAAAACCACCCCACTCTGGGGCCAGCCAGAGATGGCATTTGCCGGTTCTCCAAACTACTCAAAATTTCTGCTACCGGTTCTTCAGAACCTGTCAGAACCTGCTGGATTTCACCCCTGTGCTGAACCCTGATTGGATGAGAAGAACTGCAGTTCATGCAAGTCCCATTGGCTGTTTTAAGAAGAGCAATCAATGTCATTTCTGAACATGCCAAATATATTATAATAACCATGTGAAAATTCTTGCATACTCATCTAATGTATTTATTTTACCGAATGAAAAAGTGGAATTCTGATAACCACCCAAACTACTGATGGGATGTTACATTTTTACATATCCTGTTCTCTATACAAAATGTTCTCTTAATGTATTACAGTAGAATCAGCGAATGAAAGCTTTCCTATTGTTATTTGTTTGATCTGCTATCGTTTCTTGTGCTTATTATATGTGACATTTAAAAATAAGGTCCATCCACCATCATTTCAAAGTGGTTAAGTTGAAATTTCAGTTTTCAATCAGTTTCCTTTCTCCACATTTATATCGGAAAAAGAACGGATGGAGAATTTCTATCTCCTGTTTCCTGTTGCTTTTCAAGGCAAAATTTACACTGTAAGAAAAGGAGGGTGCTAATGTGTAGCAGGGTAGGCAGTCAATGGGCTTCTTGTAAAATATTCATAATACGAATACATAGCGATGGTCTTGCCGAAGTTTTCTCCTTTATCACATTACAGTTAAAGTGAGCGAGAGTCTAATGGCCTTTGACCTACAACAACTATTGTGAAGCTTTAAGCATTTTTTAAATTCCTCATGTGAATTGGAAACTATTGCATAATTTGTTTTTTCCTGTTCTATAGATCATTTTTAGTATGCTGGAACAGTCATGTTGTGGTTTAGTTTAGATTTGTTTGACTGCTAGCTTAAGAGCCCATCGTAAGTCTGAAGGAAGTAAATATTCCTAAACATGTTACTGAAACTCTGAAAAAAAATATTAGAAGATCACACAACATAATTCTGTGTTCTTTATACTCTTCAACTGTATTTGGGAACAGGCCATCAGATTACTGCACAATGACAAGAAATGACATTTCATGTTTGCTTGACTTTGCTTAGAGAGAGATGTTTTGTTAACTGACATCATCTCCTCTGATGCTTGCTATCTTCTTTGCTTTTCGGGCTAAACTCTGTGGGAAAAGAAACCTAAGGAGAGTTAACTATTCTCCCTATTCTTCATGGTTGCTACTTTCTGGCATTCTCTCTCTCTGACCTACTATTTTTTTCTTTATTTATTCTTTCAACTTCTGCCTGTTCCCTGTTCCTTCCCTTTTCTAGAAGAAAATGATGTTAAAGTTGATAACTAAAACAGAGAGAAAACAACAAGAGCAAGCAGGGAAAAAGCAGAAAGATCTCTTCAGGCAGTAAAGAGGAGGAAGAGGAAGAAGAGAAGGGCATAACCACCTTAGTTCTTTTTCAAAGTTATATGTGCAGTCTGCTTAGTTTGGGAACACAGAGTTACATGCAATGGTCACTCTCGAAGCAATAGGAGCACCCAACTATGCTAATGTCTGATTTGCCAGCTATAATATGGAAGAAAATTGACAATTAGGGTAAAACTGAATCAGTATATTTTGCCAAAATTCAATAATATTACAAAACAGAAAGCTGTAGGAGCAAGGAGTCAGTTAATCACATACTAAAAGAAAGCAATTGTACCTATATCAGTAATCTGCATATTTTCGTTATTAGTTATATTCACATACACACACACAAAATGTCTTGACCCATCACTCTTATTTTTTTAAGCACATCAAAAAAACAAACAAACAAACAATACCAGGATCAGCTGATCTAATTTTTGAAGCAGGGAGAGATATCTGGTGAGCAGTTCCACTACTTTCAGAAGTAGTGACACAATACTGTACACACGTTTGAAGCTATAGCTTTGTAATGTTCATTTCTATTGTTCAAATATCTGTATAAGTGGCTATCAGCCTCTTCCAGTACTTCTATCTTAACATCTGGGCTCCAGAGGTTTGAGGATTTGGGAGAAATATTCCTTTAATTTTCTTTCTAATTTCAGAAGAGATAAGATTTGCATATTAGAGTCCCTTCCAATTCCAAGTCTCTTTGGTTCTTCTTGAGTGATCACAACAGGGTGAGAGAATAGTGTCCTAGGCCAAAAACTTTGCTCGGCTGCACCACCTTCTGGTGACATACTTATTCTGTTATAAAAGCAGATTCTTGGCCATTCAGAGTCAACCCACGCTATCTTTGATGGATAAGCATACTCCAATTTCTTCTCCATAGTCAATTAAACGTATTTCTGAAGAACAGATATCCTGACCAATAACCAAATCGGGAAAGAGTCCAATTAAAGAAAGGGAAAAGATTGCAAAGCTTTTTGAATGAGAAAAGATAGATGTATGATGGAAGAATGACAAACAAAAGATTATTCCAAATTTCTATCTTAGGCAGGGTTCAGTAAATGGGCATTTTCTATGAAACACTTTGTACACAAGATACCCAAATTTTCATTTCAGTTCATTTGCATGCCCTGGATAGATGCTTTTTGCCTTCTTATTGATCATTTTTAAAACAATTCTGTTTTAAAATGATCAAGTTCTGTGGGTCATTGAAAATGAATAACATGTTGCACACTTGTTGTGTTTACTGTGGCGTCTAGAATGGCATGCTACAAATGAAAGGAATGGGCAACATATGATCTGCTTTTCCCGCAATAGTACATATGCTGTTAAAATGTTATGTCCTTTATTCTCTCTTTTAGAAGCTCCATGCTAATAGTGAATATGACTTATCACAGTGACCAAAATAACATGTATTTATTTATTTCCCACCTTTATTATTTTTATAAATAACTCAGGGTGGAAAAACATACCTAATACTCCTTCCTCCTATTATTTTTCTCTCAATAACAACCCTTTGGAATGTGTTGAAAGAGAAGAACTGGCCCAAGGTCATCCACCTGGTTTTCATGCCTAAGGAGGAATTAGAACTCACAGTCGCCTGGTGCCTTGAACAAATTTTTCCTACTTTTCATTGTTTGCTCTTCATCTATCTTGAGTTACAGTTTTTGGATCTCTGAATGGATCCAAAGACATACAAAATGGTTCAGTTACTTTGCAAGAACTCCTCAAAGATCATTCAGGAGCTTATCCATTATAATGTAGAAGGCTTTAAAGAGCGACACTATATAATATGATCTTCAATATGACAACAAATCGGGGAGGAGGGCATAGATATATAATCTGTGTTCGTATTCCTATTTATTAATGAAACTTGATGAATCTGGATTGGTCAATCTATTTAATTCATAAAGCAGTAATGGCAAACATTGCTGTGATTGATTTAATAACTGTAAAGCAATATTAAAAATAGAAGATACATCACTGAAAGATATCTGTGAGAAATCTTAGTGAGACTAAAGGCATTTTTTTAAAAAAAGGTTTTTTTGGTTCTTTCATATTGTTTTATGTAAAAATATTCCATGGGAAACATTTGTCAAGATAACATTATATAAACAACATTTACACAATGACAATACAGATACAATAGTGACAAAATACCTTCAGATTCATACATTCTGTGATCTTAGACCATTTGGGCCCTCTCTGAAAACAGATATGCTACAACTACAACCCCTTACTACTAATTACCTCTATTATTGCAAACTAATTAGTTCAGCAATATTGGCATTATAGTTTGTAATGTACTTTGATGATGTGGGAAAACTTACACAATCTGCTGAAAAAAATAAAATAAAAAGCCTTAAAATTACAAACCCTAGAAGCCCATAACTGCATCACGTTAAGCATAGCAATGACACTTGAAGGAGAACCCTCAACATTTTTGTTTTTAAAATTAATTTGTCAAATACATTTCAAAAACTCAATTTCAGGAGTACTGAAAACTCAATTTGCTACAGGAAACATCATTAGACATTCATGCTGGTCTTGCAGCAAGTGAGCTAACAGGTGTGCAATGTTATATTCACAAAATCATACACAAGCACATACCTACTGTCACCGCAAATATCTAGTTTGTGTATAGTCCCCTGCTTCTCACTCCCTTTGCCTCCTCTCTTTCTCCCTCATTCACTAGACCAGGGAGGTTAGAATTACTGGAGATTTTATATTGTAACATAACAGGGTCAAAGAACACAGAAAATATAAACCAAACTTTCTAAATATAAGCACAAATGTATACATTCTCACACACTGAGCGGAATATCCCAAAGAAGATACATTTAAACAAATATAAATTCATTGCTTTATCTCTTTGGTGCTATGGAGGATGTCAGGAGATCATTATTCATTTGCAAGAAAATAAAGGAAATAATTGAAATCATGTTCTTTAACTGTAACTATAAATATAGTATGCATTTAAATAGAATGTGATAACAATTAATTAGCTAGAATAATACATTTTATTCAGGAGGTTAGGTAAGCTCTAGAATATGGATGGACTCATTTAATAGAGGGTATAGAGCAGTGATGGCGAACCTATGGAACACGTACCCGAGGTGGCATGCAGTGCCATCTTTCTGGGCACACGCAGCTGTGCATGCGCGTGCACCCCAGCTGGTGTTTGGGTCTCTGGTGCGCATGCGCACAATTCAGGGGACCCCGATGGTCTTTGGAGCTTTCCTGAACATGTATGTGCGTTTGCGCATGCAGTGAGAGTATTTGTGTGCAGCACGCGCATGCATAGAGGGCATTTGTGCGCGTATATTACATGCATGAAAACTGTGTGCATGCACAGATGGTGCAATTGCACTGGCAGCAAAAGGGGGAGCCGCGCAAAACCTACACGCATGCGCAGATGGTACAACTGCACATGCAGCGCACAGGGGAGCTGCATGAAAGTCACACGCATGTGCAGATGGTGTGGTTGTGTGCACAGCACACATGGGGGGCGCGTGAAAGCCTTGCGCATATGCAGATGGTGCAGTTGCGCACAGTGCACCAGGAGGAGCCACACGATAGCGCAGATAGCGTAGAAGAGCGTACCAGTTCGACAGTCAGTGAGTAAAAGGTTCACCACCACTGGTATAGAGGTATGGATAGAAGTATATGGCGGTCACTATGAATTGCCCAGCTGGTAAAAAGAATGAAGATACTAGAAACATCTATTCCAGTGGCAATGATATATACCAGGACTAATGATGGCAGGAAAAATAATTGTACAACTTGGAAACTAAATTTTGGATACTGCATAGGATGGCGAAACCAAGTTTGCCAAAAAGAGGAAAGTTACAGTACATTTAAGAGAGGAATACAACTGAACATAAAAACCAGACTATCAGTGTAAAGAAGAAGTAGGAGAAATTAGGAGAGGAAAATTAAAAGGTGAAGTCTGTTGGAGATTATTTGAAACTACAATAATGCAATAATGAAGGTATACCTCAGCCCAGGAATTGTGCCATGAATTCTAATATTACTCGATGTACTGAGGAGAAGAATCAAAAGAAGAAGAAGAAAAAATATTACAGGGAAGAAGGGAAGGGAAGAAGAAATTTGTAACAATAAATCAGGTTCTGCCTAGTTCAAAAATTATTCAGAAGAAATATTTTGAGCCTCATGCAAGTATGAACACAGCCCCAAAGTGCTATATATTAAAAGAACTCAACCTTTGGGAGCAGTAGAAAATAAGGAAGATATCACATACTGGCCTAATACATTTGTATAGTTAGGTAAAAGCCATATCACAAAGTTCATCTGTATAGAAAATCAACACTTGGTTGATTTTAAAACCAAGTATTTGATGCCTCTGACATCAGTAAATAAACTCTCAGAATATCTAGCTATCAAACCAAGTATATCCACTGCAATTTCATTCAGAATTTATGATTTTTAATGCACAGCTCCTGTCATCTATATGGCAAGATGTTGAATTATCCCTGAACTGAGAATCCCGCTTGGGAAAATATATAAGAAAACTAACAAAGTTTAGGGTAACTAATTATACACTAGGAAGAGAATTACATCTTCTAGACAAAAATCAAGTTTAACAGTATAATTTATGTACTTTGAAAAATAACATATCAAAAAGAGCTTCTTATTAGCTGTCAGTGTAGAGAAACTTCAAAAGCCATCCTTGAAGATTATATCTTTCTGACAATAACTTTATAAGTTTACAAATAGTGTTAATCATCATCTTGGTACCCTATGTATGTATGTATGTATGTATATATGTATGTATGTATGTATGCATGCATGCATGTATGTATGTATGCATGTATGTATTTTGTTCTTAATATCCTTTCCCATGCTCAATCAATTTTCAGCTTTACCTTTATTCTATACTTCTGGCTATTTGTAGGTATTCTTCCTTCATTATTTTCTATCTTTCTACCTCCAGGATGTGTCTTTTTCAGATAACTAACTAACTAAAGTTGGAGATTTTTTGGTCTAGTTACAAATCATTGGATTTATTTGCTACTGTGTTTGAGCATTTCTGTTTTAAAGAACTCCTATATATCTTCTATAGGATATAATTCAAATACTTTGGTCCCTAATGAGAAGGAAGGACTCACTGAAGAAGAGTCTAATGCTGGGAACAATTGAGGGCAAAAGAAGAACAGGACGATGGAGAATGAGGTGGCTGGATGGAGTCACTAAAGCAGTCTGTGTGAGCTTAAGTGGACTACGGGGGATGGTAGAGGACAGAAAGGCCTGGAGGAACGTTGTTCATGTGGTTGCAATTAGTCGGACACTTCTTCGTGACTAACAACAACATATATCTTAAGTTTCCTTGCCCATTAGCTTTTCCAGTCCTAGATGTTTCCTCTTCATTGCTTTGACTTCATTGACATGTCCTTTCTCTGAAGTTCACAATGACTACACATCACTTTATTTTCCGTTAAAATGCACTTGTTAGAAGTGACATTCCTCAAAAAGAGTAGAGCTGGGAGAAACAACAAACAATATTAAGTGAATTAATATATTGAATAAAATTAGTTGATACTTACCTAATATCCATGTGCATAAACAAATATTAAGGTCCAACGCGCAAGCCATTACGTATGTATATACATGTATCATCTTCCAATGGAAATAGCAAAAAAGAAGTAAAAAAACCAGAATGGTGATGGAAAGTGAAGTGAGGAAATGGATGGATATGAGGTACGAGGAAAAGGTAACTGAATAGGGAAGAAAAGAAAGAAACCGTGTTTAGGTAGTACCAAAAGTTTGAAATTTAGCAGATAAGCATTTCATCTGAAGCCCATGTTCAATACATAATTTTCAAAGATAACTGCAGTCTTCATGCATTTCCCTTGTATTTGTGTTTTGAACAGCATCTTTAACTGTCCCTATTGAATGCAAGATGATCTTTTTCTTCCCTAGTTCACAAATGATTATTTGAGGAAGATAAAATAACTTTCCAGTGTAGTAAGTGTAATTAGTCAAATAGAGTACTGACATAGCTGAAGTAGTCACTGCTTCTCCTAGTGAAGCACCGAAACAATGTTGCCCAAACATTATTCATAGCCTGAATAATGTTGATCATTCCTCAAAATCCTGCAAAGCTTGTTTGTCTTGGGAAATCATAATTAATCAAAATGCATACAATCATTCTGATTTCCTTAAGACATTCCATACTAACAAATGCACAGAATTAACAGGGAAGCTCATCCCTGCACAAACAATGAGGAATGTGATATATTCCAGGTGGCAGGGATAGGCGGTGATGGCACTGGAACGGGCCAAAACTGGGGCACACGGAGGCGGCAATATGTGGCGGCAGTGATGGGCAGCAACAGCGGTGATGGACGGTGATGATCCCCACAGACTGGAACAGCTGATAGGTGATATTCTGGGAGGCAGATCAGCTGCTCGTGCTAAATCAGTCTGTGCTGAAGCTGACCAGGCTGTTTGCTGCGAGGAGGCAAATTGCTGGGGGGCAGAGGCAGATTTTGTTTTCCTCCCCAAAAGCTAGGTCCACCTTATAGTCTGGAGAGTCTTATAGTCCAAAAATATACTATATTCTACACTAAATATCTTTAAACTTTTGTTTATAAAAAAGGTAGATAAGCTTCCATCAATAAAAATATTACATTTATCCTGAAGCTTGTTCAACAGTTTATCATGCCTGACTGCTCTCAAGGCTACAATTGAGCCAAAAGCATTTTTGATTTAAATTTTGTATTACATTATTCTAGTTACAACCATATTTCACTTTTTTAAAAAAAGTCACCTGATATTTTTTTTTTTAAATAAAGCAACTGCAGATATATTGATGCTTCCCCAATATAGCCTATGGAATTTTTTTTCAATCAAGTCTTGAATCAAAACCTTTCATAGCTTTGTCAAATCTTCAGATCAGGGATGATTGTCACAGACCTATAATTTAGTTTAAGATATCAACAATAACTTCAAATATTTTAAGTGGAATATTTTTCTCTTTTTCTTCTTGTTTTTCCCGCACTTCAAGCATATTTTTAGGGGGGGGGGATCTGTTATTCAACTACCTAAACTGGTTGTGCTACATTTGCTATAAGTGTGTAACAACAATATTAGGAGAAAATATGAGCAAATCTTTGCCATAAAAGAGCAAATTTGGGCTTTAGTGCAGGTAATTATATACCCGATGCACAGTTGACATTTTAATGAGATTACACCTGGCTGATCTGATTTCATGTCATAAGACATTAGCAAGACACCAGTCATTTTGGGATCAGTTGTTCCTTTCATCATTACGACTCTAATGTTGAAAGACATCAACAGACTATTGCAATGGTATTATTGGCTTCTAATGGCTATCATATCTGAAAGCAGGCTTCCACATTCTGCATCAATATACCATTCTAAACATAGATCCATGATATCTATATTGAATATATTACAGTACTCTTGCCTTCGTAGCATGAGAAAACATATACTGTAATGCTGTTGCTAGATAATAAGCTGCAAACTTCCTTGCAGATGTAAATAATGAAAAGTTATTATTAGCCATCAACCTCTGGTATTGAACTTCTTCGTGTATCAAAAAACTAGGAATATCCAATGACCACTGATTGTCATTACTTCAGAAATCTCTTAAGACACTATACTAACATTTAAGCTTATTTAAATTCAGGGTTAAATTTATTTTCTTGCACCTTTTACTTTCTGAGACAGGATAAATAACCAGACTGCCAGGAATTTGTTGAACAGTTTAGAATAATGTGTATTACTGGCTGTCATATCACTGCCATTTAATTTATGTCTACACCATCTAACCCAATATTTTATCTTTTATTTTAACATGCATATTTCAGGAATTGCAGCATATAGAATGTCCATGTGATCTTCAGGCATTTCCTGCAGCCTTAAACAATGCTAGGTCACCAAAATACAAAGAGCTTCTAATTAAGAGCTACAATGTACAGTAGCTCTCATTAATCTGCAACCCATAGTCTGACGTAAGCCTCATCTGAAGACACTATACAAAAAAGGAGCACGTTTACTAACCATGTGTAGAAGAATTGCCAGAAGTACAATTGCAAGTGTTCTTGGTGGTGAGGACAGCTGCAACCCTAGCTGGTTGATTAGAAATAATGATTGGCTTGTCAATCTAACAATGATATTGGGTACAGCTTGCGTGCAGTGCAAGAACTGACCATCTAATTCTTATTGATCACTAATAGAACATTCAAGGGTTTGGCCTTTGAGCTGCAGTCAGCAGAGTTGTTGTAGAAACTAGACAACCAAAAACTTTGGTTACCAACAAGTAAGTGAATGGTTGGGTGGATTTCAGTTGGAAGAAGGAAAACAACATGGAAACCTTCCAGCCAAAACATGGAATCAGCATGGGTGAAAGGGGAACTAATTGAATTCTTTGGGGACTGGTGAAGGAAAGAGGCTGAGTCTGTACACCATGCTGTTAATTGAGCAAAGCTTGTATCTGTTTACAGCAGGTAAATGAGTAGTGCCAACACAATCAGTTTACTAATACACAATTGCCTTCTTCTCCTTTCTCAGTAAGTTTTACTCCAGCTCCATAAATTGGCAGAATAGTTCGCAATATTTCTTTGAAAGCACATGCCAGATACGTTGCTTAACTGTTACCTCTTTGTTGCAATTATTTATTTATTTACCTCCTTTTACAAACACCTTAAGGCAGATAACCTAGTCAACACATCTTCCTCCTCCTATTTTTTTCTACAACAGCAACAACCACCAACCTGTGAGGTGAGTTGGGCTAAGAGTGTGTGACTGGCCCAAGGTCACCCAGCTGACTTTCCTGCCTAAGGCAGGACTAGAACTCACAGTCTCCTACTTTCTAGTCTGGTGCCTTAATCACTATACCAACTGGCTTTGGGATGGTGGTGGTTATTTTGTGCATAGAATATAAAATTTATTATGCAAAAAACAACAACTTTATTACCATTTTCTCACCCTTTAAGACTAGGTTTTGTAACCTTTTAAAGGTTCTTATAAATGCCAAGCATTCTAGATTTGTCTTGGTTTCTTTATAGAGAGTAAGTACCAACTGTCTTACTGTGTAAACTTGGTTGGTACCAGTAGAGTGTTAATCAACAAGTGGCTCTGCTGACTTTATTGCCACCACTGCCACTGCATCACACCACTAGCCACCAAACAACTGATTGCCATGCCAGATGTTGTAGAGATCTTCATTCTCAGCCAGTTCACTAAATTTAATTTTTGGCTCTCTTGAGTCCGGATATGTGGGCTCCAACCACTGCTCTGGACTAACGTTGCTACTGCAATCAGATGTCATGGACAGGAAATACATTGCAAGTCACCAAAGGTTTGGCTACTCTAATGGCAGACAAGAAATGTTCTGTCTTCTTATGCACAAGACCATCTGTTTGCCTCTATAGCTATAATTCAACCATGTGACATTTCAAAAATGAAAACTCTCTGAGAATTTCAGCTTAATTTGTTAATAGGTATGTGTAGTTTCTCTCATGGAACTAAATTGCAGGGTAACTTCTTAAATTAGGAGCAAACAAATGTCTGATTTTGGCCAGCCTTGTATAATTTTACCATGTATTTTATTTCTGAATTTACAGATTGTATTTCCATCTAAAGGTAATCCCAAATAGTAAAATCGCGTAAATATGTCAGGCATCTCCTAATCTATAGCAAAGAAGCATGCTAAAAATCAACAAGAATATTATAACAGAGCAAGAGAAGAAAGGCTTGATTCTTAAAAGCATGCCTAAAACAAAAAAGCCTTTGTACATTTTGCAGAAAGCATGAGAGTCTAGCTTAAGGAAAGCATTCCACAATTGTTCTGACACAACTGAAACTAAATCTCCCAATGCAGACCTGTAACCCAAGGCCCTACCCTCTGCCTTAAAGTTACAGCTACAAGAGGATATGAAATTGAGAGAAATGGCTCTTTCATGAGCCCAGTTCTCACAAAAGGCTGTAAACACTCAAGAACTCCATGACTTTTAACTTAACTTTTGACTCACTCTGTGTCCACACACAACATGGATACAGAGAGAGAGAGAGGGAGAGGCTGTGTAAAGTACAAGAGAAGCAGCATTTCATCAGAGTATTCAGGCACAGATTTATATAAGATTTAGACTGGACTGTACCACTTCAGACAATAAACAGAATAGTTCCTAGCTAAATGGTTTTTAAGATTGATTTCTTAGTTTGTAAGGGACATTGATTTCATCTTCAACTGCTCTTTCTACTCTTCTGATAGGCCACTTATCTTCCATGAAGATCCTGGCCTGAAATTTGATGGTTTCTGGAAAAGACATTTAGGCCTTCTACATGTTCATTTCTTGTCATCATGTACATGTACATCTGCAGACTACCACAATCTGATGGCTGGAAATATTCCCAATGGTAAATGAAACTTGACATTTGTTCTTATAGCTGATGAGAATATGTAATTTCAGAAAAACTTAGAATCATATTAGGATTCTTTATACCAGTATAAATTGCAATATGCAGTATGCAAATTACAAATTAGCTCAAGAGCAGCCACAGAAAGCTAGGGAACACAATAAAGTGTGCTGCTTGCAGGTTAGTTGTCTACTGTGCGGAATGGAATACTGCATTAGACAAACCTTTCATCTGCTTCTTCTGGGTGCAAATTAATAGTAATAAAAACTAACATTCAGACAAGAGAATCTACTTTTATCATAGAAAGAAGGGTTCTGGGCATTTCAGGTGTCTATATTAATTGACATTCACAACTATATCTGACTTCAGTAACTACATCATTTTAAAAAACAGACATATGACCTTACTTCTGGGAATATTAATTATTCTGTAGATGTGATTACTTCAAAATATATTGCTAATTTTACTGCATGTTAATATCATGCTGTCAGGGTTACAGAAACCCCTCTCTGAACAAACAACTCCAAAACGATCATTTCTCAAAGTTCCATTTATTAGAGAAGAGATACTGGCACATCTGGGAAAACCAGAATCTGAGAGTTCCAAGTTTTCCCTCAGTAAATCAAAATCCCAAATCCAACCCTTGCACCCATCCATCAGTCTCCTTATCCAATCATCATCCGTTCCAGCTCGACCCATCTCGGAAATGCTCCTCCTGCAGATGAATCAACAGCCTGACCGTGACCGAAGGGAAAAATGCTATTATGTCTAACTACAGTCAACCCCCCTTACTTTCCCAAGTGAAAGGAATAGAAAAAGGAAAAAAGGAAAAACATGTGGCAGCGGGGAAGCTTCAGGTGCTAATATGGCTTCCAGAGCTGACACATGCAAGGTCAAATTAAATGGTAAGGGCTGTAAAAAATATTCTCAAAGTGTACGGAGTGCTGGTAGTTTTGCTATTGTTTGAAATCTTACGTTAGTCAAAGGGAGATACTTTTTGAAGTCAGTAGTTTAATTTTACTATAATGGGAATGCAAGTTGTGCAAGAATTAGCACCTTAATAAAGCTTTATTTAAATAATACTTATGAATCTTATAAAAACAGAGTACAACCAGAAATTAGAGGACATTATATTGAAAATAAAATATATTTATTTAATGAAGAAAAAACATACTGATTTCTAAGAAATCTTTTAATATTTACTCAAAACATTTTTGTAAGTAAGGTTTATTATTATGGACCCGCAATTACTTAAGATAAATGAAAAGAATTTCACAATGGTTTTGTTCTTTGGGCAATATAAAAGGAATTTTTTTTTCATACAACATTCCAGAAAACTATCAGTAAGAAACTCAATATTAACTACTAGACAAGACAACTGGTAATAAAACTTGATTATTTTCCAATAAACGGGATATGTTTCAAAAGAAATATACTCAACATAGCTCGATTGTAATCTATTGGAACTGAAATTGAAATATTTCCCATGTTCTGTTCACATGAAACAATTGGAACTCAGACCAGCTGTTGCCCCTTTATTTTTATTTCAAGGCCATAAATGTACATGCGATCATGGACCATGTTTAATGATACCTGCAACTCAAGTTGCAGAAAAATTAGCTCATAACATCATTATAAAAAGATTTTAAAGAAAATATTTAAATAAATCCCCATAACACACAATAAGAATATAGACTGGGTGCTATCTATTACAAAATTAGTTTTGACTGGCATTTGTTATGTAAAAAAAAGAAGTCTTTAATTTTTTTTTAAATTAAATTTCAGGGTAACATATCCAAGAGAATGAGTTTTTACACTTATACAACTTTAGCAACATTTGTTTGTGAATGAAGCTAACATGCTTGTTTAGAAAACTAGTAGAACCCAGCCATTCTTCTACAACAACATATCCATAACGAGTAACTTGGAAAATTGTAGACATGCGTCTCCAGAGGAGAACAAATGACAAGAGGGACAGTATGACATCACAATGCCAACTTTGCCCCTTGTATACTTGAATGCATATGAGTATATAAGGAACAGAGTTTACATTCCACTATTACAATTCATATTTTGTCATTTTGATTATGTTGACTTGCTGGAAATATCACTGGCTGCAAATATGCAGAAGAATACATTTCTTCTGCCAGACAATGTGTTTTTTCCTCTCCATGCTCACTCCCATATTCCCCCATTTATTCTAAACCCATCACAACAAATATATTACTCTTTTGCCATACCAATTGGCTGTACAAAAATTGAGGGTGGGGGAACCAAACCCCAGAAACCCAATTGCAGTGCTTGGAATAGAGAACACAGTTCTGTGTTTCATGAAATAGCCAGATTTGGTTTCATCCTCAGAATAAAATGGTATGGATTATTTCATGCTTGAAAGAAAACTCTCAAAACAGTGTTATATTTCATGCATGGAACATTCACAATAGAAATTTTGAGACCAGGATCTTTTGAAACCTGGAGTCACTTAGGGGAGATGGGAGGTATAGAAATTTGATAAATAAAACACTTTTGCACATCCCTACCATAGATATAAAGGCAGACGGATGATACAATTCTAAGCAGTCTGAGACCAATGAATCATAGTTTCATGTTTAGAAGTGGCAGAACCTAGCTATGAATATCTAATAAATGTGTAATCTGCATGTATTGATCCCTTTTTGAAGACTGAGAACCAAAATACCAATTATGCTTGCTACATGAAAACATACCAAGTCGGCTTACAGAGAATACTGAACTACATAAACACACACAAAATCTCTTCACATATTGCATTTAAATCTCTCTGGCATCTACTTCGCATAATTGTGGTTCTATAAGGTCAATCATAGGCACTCAAAACTATTGTCTTCAAGCACAACTATGACACAGCTCAACAGCAAAACATTTGTTTTTCAGTTTGCGAAATTAAATGTTTAAGGCATTCTCATTTGTCCAAAGTTTTGCCTCAAGTTTGCCTCCCACTGGATGGAGTCACAAGACTAGAATAGATTTCACTAGCAAACTTCTCAATGAATTAACCAGTTTTGCTAGTCCTCCAAAATGTATTGAAGCCCTGGTTATCTAGGCAATATGCATCATTCTGTTATCCAGACTCTGGATTCAGGTAAATCCTTTATTCTCCTTTCCTCCATATGGAGAAAGAAGCTCTACATTTCAGCCTACAAAGATCATTGGATATGTTGGGGAAAAACATCTGGCTGCAAACCTATGATGTCACTGCCATGATCACAGCTTTCAATAACCAGACAAGTTTCCTCTTGTAATAACAGCTCGGATTTTTGCCAAAACTTCAGATAAATACACAAAGGAAGAAAGGGATTAGCAATTTATTTATTTTTCTCTTTCTTAAGGAATAAGAATGAGACTTTTGTACTCCAGGAACTGATGTAGCTCAGAGGGCAGGAACCTGAATGATGATCTTTGCATTTTTCTATTGATCAGCTGAAGAGAGCACTGATTAGCTCATTCTCAGCATTTCAAGATTTGGCAAAAGCGGAGATTTTTGTACAGCTGGCTCAAAAGCTGTGGAAGGATTAGAGAGTGAAAATCTGTCATGTAAAAGTCCCCAAAGACGACAGCAGAGAAACCGAACAGAAAAATAGTAGCCACATTTTTAGTCAGCTGTTTATCTCCTCTTATGTCACTTCTTAATGGCCAATTTTCCTTGGGACTTGGAAAGGAAAGAAGTGCAAAAACGAGTTTATTGCGCCAAAATAGCAAACTGAGATTAGTAGAGGATAAAGTAAACCAATCTATAGTTATTCCTACTCTGTTAAGTTGTTGAGGCAATCTTCAGAATGCTACACATGGTGACTATAACACATGCAGGCTGGCTCTGAACTACAATTGTTAATAAACAACTATCCAATATTTGATCTTTAATCTGACATCCAAATCCCTTGTGTTGCCTTATTCTTTCAAAGGTGCTTGAAGGATATGATGCAGTAGTGTAAAATTCCCTTCCTGATTTGAAGTCAGTTCTGCTGTACACTATAAGGTAGTTTTACAAGAGGAGTGACTCTATGAGATTCATCTGGGAACATTGTCTCTGTTTATGGAAAGTCTAGGAAAAATATATAGATTTCTTTATTGCTTTCTATTCACATTAGTTTGTAATGATGATGCAGAATGGCCAAGGCATGTGATGAGTCACTAAACTAATGTTTCTCAGTAAAATATTCTCAGGCATGAGCTACTCATCAAGCTATTCACTGGCTCTTCCTTGCTTTTAAGAAACATAGAAGAGCTATCTGTTCCAATTCAATGAGAGGGGCGCAGGGGGGGAGAGAGAGAGAGAGACTCATCCGAGATCACCCAGCTGCCTTTGAGCCCAAGGCAGAACTAGAACTCATGGTTTCCTGGTTTCTAGCCTGATGCCTTAACTACTGCACCAAACGGGCTCTCAAAAGAGTTGGTAACCAAAAATCAGAAGCCTATAGGTAGACACAATATTCTGCCTATAAAGAAGGCAAAATGCCAAATAAGCATGCAGTACAATTGTCCCCCCATTATAATAATCCATTACCTACTATTTTAAAAAATATTTATTATTTTATTATTTGTTAATTTATTTATATTGTGCCTTTTTAAAATAATAATAATAATAATTCTAGGCAGTTGGGAATGCACAAAACCCTCCCCTTCAAATCATTTTAAAATATGTGTGCAAACTGTTAATGACCTATCATCCAAAAACTTATCAGAAATAATTTCAGCAATATCAGAGACCAATATGACTCCAGGAAGAGATTTAATTTAAGTAAAAATCATATGTGAAATGTTTGGAGCAGATACAAATTTCCACTCACACTATTCTCTTGCTTTATCAGCACTATGGCTTGTTATTAAAAACATTATTGCTCTTTATTGGACAAACCCCTATTTATATAAAGAACAATATTTTTATGAGCAAATTCAAATCAGCATAAAATTTAAGTGTTTGAACTGTTGTATGCACCTACATAGGTTTCTGATTTTGTTTTTAATTTGGGCTTGTTGGGTTGGGAGAGATTTTGTAATTAGAGTATAAGAATACAAAAGATAATGAACTTCCTGATATATGAATTCAAGGTGTTTTAAGATAGCTTTCTCCACTTGATTATGCTTTTAGTGTGTATTGGGATAGCAATTCTTGGATTCCCAGTTAAAATACTGCTGATGAAGAATTCTAGGGTTATCAGGCTGGATGGATAAGGTTGGATAAAAAAGCAGGAGGAAATTGGTGCCTTAATTTTTACATATAGCCTTCTTGAAAAATCAGACACAGCTACCCTAACCAGAAAAACCTGGACAAGGTGGATCTTCCAAGTGAAAATAATATGAACTAGCAATACTGATATGCTTTCAAGGGAGGATGCTGCTGCCAGATATACGTACCATCATATTTAGGAGAAAATAATAATTCAGGGAAGGAAATAAGTCTACTTTATTGAGTGCCCAATGAATATAATATCCTCTTAACACATGTAATTACGACAAACTAGCCTAGATATATAGGAAAGGTTCTGTAGCACACTGAGTTTAGTCCTCTGTTAGTTACTGATTCTAGGTACAGCTGCCTGAAACATCTTCTCATTCTGCCTAACAATAGGGCCACCCCTGAATGCTATTCCCTCTGCTTTGTGGCAAAAATAAAAAAAATATGGGGAGGCAATTATTATCTTCTAAGTTGTAAAGATAAGATCAAACCTAGGCTATTTCATAAGGATTTTCAATTCCATCTGGAAACGTGCTTGTGATGAACTGGTCATGTGAATAGATTGAGCACATGTCAAAACCACAATATTGTACTTACATTGGGAACTTCCAGACACGGCAAAACTGGCTGTAAATAGTGGAGCTCCAACAAGCTCGGCGAAAAACAGCCAGACGAACCACCATTGGAGGGTCGTGAGATCCCAAAATCGTCTTGGAGGGATGGTGGGACGAGGAGGGATGCCTCCTTTGACCTAGAGGGACAGGCAAGTATCTCAGAAGTCGGAAGGAAACCTCGGTGAAGACGACAGGGGTGTCGGCCATTGTGGCCAACTCAAAGCCGGGGCAGCCGGACAAGATTGCGCAGGAGGAAAGGAAAGATTAGATGGAGCAACTACCCCAGGTGAGTGATCAGAACTACTCATGGGCGAAAGAGACTCACATGTATCTGGAAAAAATTATCCTGGCGGTGATACAGTGGTTTGTATGAAAAGTGGTTTGGAGCGTTAAAAAGGCAGTAACAGAAAAACAAAGGCAGTGCATACAAAAGACTATTGGGAGATCTATTTGTGGCTTGAATTGGAGACTAAAATATATATAAAACTCAAGGAATAATTGTGGAATAAATATTGGCAAGAATTTGGACTTGAAAAATAGAAATTAATTATAATTTTAAAAGATTTTCAACCGGAACTGTGAATTCTGAATAGACATCTGGCGGTGTGGAAGAGAAACTACACCCTTGGTGTTATTTATGAAAATTTACTCAAGCTGTGACCTTGTCTGACCTTGATGAGTTCCTGGGACTGTTTTTTGTGAAGATAACGAAGAGGATAAACAAGAGCCAAATTTCACCATGGTTTCTATAGCTCAGAACTTAATTAATCTACTCCGAAGATGGATGGAACAAAATGAAGAGACTATACAAGAAGAAGAAGATAACTACAACCAACAGGAGGAGAAGTTTGGGGAGAAATCCCAGTATTATATTGACGGAAAGAACTGGAGAAAGAAGAAAATAAGGAAGGGAAAAGGAAAGAAAAGTAAAATTAATAATAGAAAGATAGAGAGAAATAGGAGGATTAGACAGAAATGTGTAAATAAACAGAAAATAGGGAAAAATACACTTAGAAACAAAGACATGGAGTAATGAAATATAATAAATGTAAGTATTACACTGGGGTTAGCAGTGAAAATAGCAAAATGATGTTAGGGAAATACACATTAAGAAAGAAACTACAGGGGAAAAGGAAGACAAGAGGAGTAGGAGAAATATTAAGGAGAAACAATAACTTAAGAAATTTAAAGAGATGAAGTGGAAAATCAAGGAAGGGGAAAAGGGAGAAGGCTCACCAGGAGGGGGAATTCTAGAGGAAATAAGGGAAGGCAGTCAGAAGCTTGAGACAAAGAAGCAGAGGGGTGCATGATGGTAGCTCAAGAGGTAAAATAAAAAATTCTTGTTTTACTAAGCTTGTCGAAAGGAAATATGGAAACTGTGTAAACATTCTTGAATAAATGTAATAAGTTATGAAATAACTTGAAATAACTTTGGGATGGCAAATATCTACAATTACAGTAAATGATATAATGAAATGCACAAATTATAATAGAGAATATACAAAGTGAATTAATTGGATGAAATCTTAAGATGTGATATATAAAATTGTATAATCAATTTTGTTATTATATTGGTTAAGAAGATATATATTAATCTACAAAGATAAATATTAATCATTTTGAGTGTATAACATAGTTTGAATGATGTGGAAGATATAATATAACTTAAGATAATTTTGAAATAAGAAATAATTTTAATTAAATGATAAACTATAGACTAAAAGGATGAGATGTATGGAGGACAAAATGGTTCAAATTATAGGAGGAGAATATTAATAATATTAAGAGCGGTTCAAAGATAATATAGATTATTATTGTAGGATATTTTTGTATTATCCGTGAAATGTATAATCACATATTGAACAATTGACATGGAATAATGTAACATGAGTACTAAATTAAAATTAGGAGTTCTGATTGTAAATTGGGATGAACTGCATTATTTTTTTTCAGGTTTAATCACAGTCCATTGTATTGGTTGTTGTTGTTGTTGTTTTTAGTCAAAGTATAACAATCACACACCCACACAGATTGTCAAACTCAGACAGGATACGTTTGCCGTACCGAGAAACAGAAACCGGAGACATGGTTATATATTTGACTGATGGTTCCAATGGACTGCAAATTCTGGGCTGTCCTTGCCAGCTGGCTGCCAGCCGCACTGAAAGACAGCTTCAGAGACAGCGGCCAGTGGAAAGAGAGGCAAGGAGGGAGATCTCGGTGTGGGGACAAAGTTTCTGCAATGCGTCACTGCCTTTGATCTGACCTAAACAAAGGATGGCTTGAGCTCAGTGTGAGAGGAAAGGAGGAAAAATCTGTGCTTAAGACTGTAATATTGATCAATTCCCAGGGGGAAAAAAAAGCAGAAATTTGTAAAGGCCAAGGTTGCATTATTAAGTAATATGAAATTTGAAATATGTTAAAAGGATAAATGAAAAGAAATACTTGCTTCATCTACAAAAGAGATGTTTTTTATGTTTGTATGTTGGAAAAATAAAAAAATCTTTAAAAAATTTTTTTCCAGAGCTCTGGAGCATTTGCATTATGGAGGGTCACCATCCACCTCGCAACTGCTCCCTCCAGAGCTAGGGTAACCTGGACCTGGGCTTCCTGGGTTGGGAAGTCTCAGCCATACTCCTGCATGTAGGTGAAGACACCTATGAGGAAGGTGAGGACACCTACCAGCACATCTATGATGGGCGAGGAAGAATCCCGGGCAGGGGTGAAATCCTCCCTGTTCGGACCGGCTCTATAGAGTAGGTAGGAGCAGCGGCAGCTGGTTCGGAGAACC
>JANHFK010006071.1:217910-231258 GCA_036250565.1 Sibynophis collaris
CAACTTGCCTCCAGAAGTTGTGAATGCTCCAACACTGGAAGTTTTTAAGAAGATGTTGGATAACCATTTGTCTGAAGCTGTGTAGGGTTTCCTGCCTAGGCAGGGGGATGGACTAGAAGACCTCCAAGGTCCCTTCCAACTCTGTTATTCTAAATTAATCTAGCAACCTTAAAAAACAATAAATAAAATAAAGTAATAAAAGAAAGGATAAGAATAAAAGAAACTAAAAAAGAATAAAAGAATAAAATAAAGTAAATAATAAAATATAAAACAAAATATTTTAAAAATAAAATAATACATAGTCTAATTTCAGAAAGAAAACAGGAGGAGGAATAAAGTGATAAAATATAGATGTGTTAATACAAAAAGATAGTAATCAGATATAAGAATCTCCCTTACAAAGTACTGTGATGTATTCAATGTATTAGGTTCATAAGGCAACTGCCTTAGTTATAAACTTAGCACTTCTACATACAATATATATGTTTAAGTCCTGGAGGAAATAACAATCTAGGGTTGAGATCCCAGCGAGTTATTCTTTCCAACAGGAATGATAAGAATCTAAGCCTAACGGGAGTATATAATTGACAGTCAAACAAAATATGAAAAAAAAGTATTTTCATTGAATTACTCATGGTTGAACGCCACGGACAATAACTGCTCCTAGATTTCCCAAGATACAATTAAGTCAGCTGCGGCTACAACTTGGATTGTTTGAGATTGCTCAATAAGAAGAACACATCCACAACGTACTGAGTGAAATGGGCTGCTGATATTACTACTGACATTGGCCCAAGAAGCCACTGTATACACAACGGGAGTTTTGCAGACTACTGGAGGGAAACATTAGACCATAGCTCTTTAAGCCTCCCTCCCTTCCCAAGCTGGTATGTTCCAGATAATGTATAGCTGCAAGGCAACCAATTGAGCTTGAAAAGTTTAACATCGCTGAAAATCACTGGATGCCAAATCCAGTCACTGACATTTGTCTTGCAACCAACTTTGGAAAGTTATTGCCCAACTATTTAGTTAATCCCTCTTCAGGCACATCTGCCTTTGCTGGGTCTCATGGCTGGCAGCCATCCAGGGTGTCAAAGTGAAAACTAGGGGATTTATAGACTTCCCAGATAAGTAATGTTTTGACAGGCCATTAGAGTGCCATTTTGCTGATGGATGTCATAATCTGGAATCATCTCCAGTAGTCAACTCAAGCAGCAAAAGCAAAAAAAAAAAAAATATCTGAAATGAAGGTAATTTTCTTCATAGATGTGGGGTTCAAATGAACAATCATCAAATATTCATTGACGAGATCATCTATCATTCCATAGGCTGCCTTATAAGCAATTATTAAACCATATTTTCTGGTTTAGCTGTTACAGGAAACTGCTAATTAGCTGTAACAAAAACTGAGAAGAGAAGGAGAAAGAACCAAAACTCGACCCATACTGTGGTATGTTGACAATTTTCATCCATAGAAGAAAAAGGCAGCAAAAATGATTTGGTTTAAGAAAAACAAAGCAGTTCAGAGATTAAATATAGTCTGGGTAGCAAATAAAATGTGGCTAATATTCTAAAAGAAAATGATACAAAATACATCGTATCAGAAAGACTAAACCTTGTCAATTAAAAGAGTTTTTATGAAGCCTTACTTAGGTTAATTTCTGGAAAAAAATATTTCATATTTATATTTGATACTAGGAAGAAACCCAGAATAATTCATGATTTATATCCCATCTAACCCATAAACCAAATTCTCAGATTTATTTGTATATCAAGACACAAATCACACCTGAACAAGGCATGTGACTATATATATATATATATATGTTTAATAGTGTGAAAAGTGAAAGTCAGACCATGGAGGTGAACACAAATAATACTTACTTACTCAATGACCATAAGACCATATGCTTGATGGACATCTTATTTTAATTGCCCGATACATTGTAAATTATGGTGATCACGGGACATCGCAAACAGCTATAAAAGCAGGCTGATTGCTGATTGCGGAGAACCGGTAGCGGAAATTTTGAGCAGTTTGGAGAACTGGCAATTGCCACCTCTGGCTGGTCCCAGAGTGGAGTGGGAATGGAGATTTTGCAGTATCCCTTCCCTGCCATGGCCACCAAGCCCCGCCCACCAAGCCACACCACACCCACCAAGCCACGTCCACAGAACGGGTAGTAAAAAAAAATCGGATTTCACCGTTGATGAAATGTCAATGTTTTTGACTAAAAATGAAGGTGTTTAAGGAAAGGGAAGAAAAAAAAAAACAGTTGCAGATTTCCAGAAACTGATTATTACAACGTTCCTAATGATGTGAATTGCCAAGCTACTAATGAATAGAGTCATAGTTTACAACTATTGCTGACATCTCCTGTTGTCATTTAGCAAACTAATTGCCTCTTTTGTCAGGTATGAATTTCTGAGAGCAGCAACATGAAAAGGAAATTCTGTCTAGCCAAGATGACATACTCATTGTGGATGGATGGTAGTTTCTATTTTTTTTTAAAAAAAAAAAGGGAGAGAGAAGAAAACAAAATAATAAAACAAAATCATACTGGCTTTTTTTTTTCAAGGTCTTTTTTGCACCATTTATTCAGAGCTTGGAAAGCACTTAACACTGTCCTTGTCCCCCACCTTCAGAAACAAAAGGAGGAAGGAAGACAGCTATGATAGAGAAACAATTTCCCAGTCACTACATAATAAACTGAAGGAGATATTTAGGGAGGGGACAATACCTTTTCCCGCAGTTCTTCTCTTCAAATGGTCCCTGTTAAGACCGACTGCTTCATACAAAGGGTTGGAAGAGATAGAACGAAGGTCAGACCCACAAGGAGGACAAAAATAGGTCCGTGAGATAATCCTCACGACAATTGGGACCATCCCTAATTGAGGCAGTTGCGACGTGAGTTGGCACCCAGTTTTACAACCTTATTTGCTGTGGACATTAAGCGAATCTCACTGTCATTAAGTGAACCTGGATTTTCCCATTGATACTACTCGTTGAGAAGGTCATGGAGGGCCATTATCTGACACATCGAAAATACACAGCAGTTGTGCCAAGCATTGAGAGCAATCAACCAGTGGAAAAGAAGTTGCCTTCAGAAGTTGTGGGAGCTTCATCACTGGAAGCTTTCAAGCAGAGACTGGATTGCCATTTGTCAGAAATGGTGTAGGATCTCCTGCTTGGGTGGGGGTTGGACTTGATGACCTCCAAGGTCCCTTCTGACTCTGTTAATCTGTTACATTTTTTTTAAATCAGGTCCCATAAAAACCTAAATGTTCTCAAGTATGGTTTTGCTTCCTCAAGTAGGAAATTTGGTTTCTTGGGTCCTTAAGGGCACGTAGTATTGAATACCAAATCCATTAGAGATAATGGCCGCGATCAAGATCTCACCTGCCTAAATCTAAATCTTAGCTTTTGGGGTTACAGTAAATAACTAAGGAATCTTATCAATCTTTTTTCTTTCTAGTTACAGCGGAAAGCCATTTCCTATTAAACTGGAAGGGAAGAGGTCAAGCAAAAATAAAAAAGAGAGGAACCATGGCTCATAGACAAAGCTGTAACACAATCAGAAAAGACAGCCAGGTTTATATTTGCACACACTAACTGTACCGCAGTGATGCCCATTAGAGGCATTTACTGTCATTTACACTAAATTTTTAAAATCCTGTTCACCCACCTTGCTGATTTCTAGAGTGGAGGCCTAAATACATTTTTCTTGAGGGCTATTCATGGCCTTGAACGTAACAGCAATTTCACTTCATTGGATACGCACATCTTCAAAACCTATTTTATTTACCTGAGTGACTCTCGCAAAACTCGGTTGTGGTGTTTACATCTTCATACAGCTCAAAGAAAATTGATCTATCTAGATCACGACTGTCCAACCTTGGCAACTTTAAGAACTTGTGGACTTCAACTCCCAAATTTCCCTCCAGTCAGCAGCCCTGATCTAGAAGATCAAGATTTCACCCACTCCAGAATAAAACCTCCAACTTCCAAGGTTGTTCATCTTAATTTTCACGTAAACCTTTGTTTCCTAGGTGGAATTATTTGCTTGATCCAATAAGGTAAAATAAAAGTCCTTTCTTGTTTTGAAGTCAAAGCCATTAAAAAATCCCAAAGGCACTTTTGAGAAGGATGAAACCTTAAAAAAATATTGATTATTTCTTATGCATCTTGTGTTTTGATACCTACAGAACTGGTGATTATTCACTTTTTCTTCCCTTTCTATGTGCCGTGCAGTTATTACTACCTTCAAAGAATAAAGTATTTCTTAACCCAGATCTATATTTTAGTATTGTCGGTCTTTGGCCATGGCTACTTGCAATAGCAAGTAGTAATAGAGTCCTCTCCAGGACTCACTGGAGAAGACCCTAACGCTGGAAAAAATTGAGGACAAAAGAAGAAGGGGTCGACAGAGAATGAGGTGGCTGGTTGGAGTCACTGAAGCAGTAGGCGTGAGCTTAAATGGACTCCAGAGGATGGTAGAGGACAGGAAGGCCTGGAGGAACATTGCCCATGGGGTCGCGATGGGTCGGACACGACTTCGCAACCAACAACAAAGGAGAAAAAAAGAGAGAAGAGGTTAGGAAAATCTGGTTTCCAGGCATTATTTTGCATCTAAAAATTCTATGGAATTATAGTGATTTAGGAACGCAGTATGGATCAATTCATTTTGTGACGGGAATCAAAAATAAAGAATGACTGGAAATTTTTCATGCTGTCACCCAATTTCATGGGTTTTTCTGTAATTTATTGCTTGTTTATATGGAAGAGCAGTATAACGTTACACATTAAGATTACATCTATTGAAGAATGGCTTCACTGTTTTAGTTTAGAATCCATTGGCAAAAACAATGTTTGTGACTGATATGGTCTTCTTCAGCTTAGTAGTCTCCAAATATAACCGCATTCAACAGACACCAAGTTGGGGAAACATGAATTTAACCTCTTGTCTTGCTTGAATTAATTATTGCTGAACACAGTGAAGTTTGCTTCTATGGACAATTATATTATTGTACTATAATACTAAAACAAACTGCAGTTATAGTTCAAAATTACATTGATAACGATACCAGAAAACAGCCAAAACCTACACCAGTGCCGGAGTTAGACTTTCCTTTCTTTAATGGAATAATTTCCTCTTTATTTCATTTAATCTATTTAATACATGACAAAGTCTGGACACAACTTAAATCTGTTTTATCACAATTATTGTTAATAAAATTTGGTCATTCCCCTAACCCACTTGAAAGTAATTATAGCTAAAACTACAAATTTCTATGTATTCATTTCAGAGCAAGTCTCACTGAATGTATCAGTACTTACCATAAAAGGGGCGTTGGTTTACCTGAGATGCCCTTTCTCGTTGTATGGGAACAGCATCTAGAAATGGGTTGTCCTTGTCGTTCAGCCAATCAGACCCAGTCTGCCAAACTTCAATTTCACACACCCTGGTAACCGCCTATTTCTGGATGCTGTTCCCATTACAATGGAGAATAAACATGCTTGGAAAGGGAAATCATCTCCACAGAAATCAAGTTGGTTATAAGTACATTTTGTATGTTTCGTAAGGTAGGAAGCCCAGGTGTACGCATGTCAATGCAGTAATAATCCCACCAACATATTCTTACATAAGGATATAAGCATGTACACAATGATTAAGTTAACTGGACTTCAGATGAAAGCTGCAGAAATGTATGATTAACTCAATGTGCTGGGGCTTGAGATTTTTAAATACTGGTCTCTGCAAAAAAGGCTTTTAGAATAAATTTGCATGATAACATAGCAGTTTGTTGTACAAAGCAAAAATAATATTTATCTGCATCTACTCTTGGTGTCTGAAAAATTGTTTGGGATGATAGCTGACACTTCCAAGCATGTTGTGAAACATAAGCAGAACAGTTTATAGTTAAGCTGCTCACTTTGCAAAAAGTCACAGCTAAGAAAGAGGAGCGTGACTTGATTCTTTTGTGAATCATCATAATGAGAAAATATAAATTATAATGCTATTCCATTTAATGCAAATTAGATCTATTGGCAATTAGTGTCTCTTCCAGAATATCTGAAAATCTCACACAAATAACAGAAGGGAAATGAATGCAAAGAACAAGCAGAAACTTATTTAATTCTTATTTCTACTGTACAATTAAATCTAATGGGTTGATTTTCAAGTGCTACCTCAAATAGACACATGAGCTGCTTTGTAGTGATGATTAAGCTAGCTTTAGAAACAGAAGAGAAGGGGAAGAACTAGTATGAGACATAGAAGACCTCTGCAGAGGCAACAAAGAGTTTTAGATGAATGTTCTATGATGCAAGAATTTCACCAAATTGGAAAGATTTAGACTTGAACTGCTCTTACATAGCTACCATAGACCTTCCTGCTTTTTCCGACCAATCCACCACCATTAAAATTTGCTTTAATACACACACCAACAGAGGAAGAATCGATAAGAAAAATCCTGGACTGCCCAGAGATGGATAAATTAACAAAAGAGATAAAAGAAAAAGAGGTTACAGACTATTATGCAGTATGGAGCAAATGGTATAATTGGCTGGAGATTACAAATAGTAAATAAGAACAAATGAGAAAATGTCACAAAATGGATAGTATTTGTAAAATAATATATAGTTATAATAAGATGTATGAAAGATTACTTATATAGATAAGGAACAAAGGGAGTACAAAGATAAATATATTTAAAGAAAAGTAGGGGGGAAATGTAAATAACAGAAGAATACTGTTGTGAAACTGTTGTAAAAAGGGAATATATGTTTTATGTTTGTGCTGGTCTTGTTTCAGATAATTTAAAAAAATGTTTTAATATACTGATTGGTTAGTAGAAATCGAATAAATAAATAAATAAATAAATAAATAAATAAATAAATAAGTCTGCTATGTTTTCTTTTAGACACAAATTTCCGACCTAGTAAATTTCTTATCTAAAGCTAACAGAACAGATATGTGTCTATGTAGTGATATAATCTACATTTGTAGATAATATCCCTACACATAGGTTAACCAAAGGGAGTAATTCCTAATATTTTAAAAGCATTACAGCAAAAGAGAGAGGTACTTTCATGAGCACTTCTGATGAAAAAAAATAGCAAACCCCGTTTGACTTTTTCAGAATAACGGGTGACTAAATATTGGTTAAAAGGTGGAAAAGAAAGCTAATATTGAAATAACAAAGGTAAAACACCTCTCTTGCTGCCTTCCCTCCCTTCTCAGATTAAATCCACATTGACACAGCCTCCATTCCATCATCAGTGAAGCAACCGTATGCCTCCAATCCTGTTATGAGTATATTGGCAGCAGATGGCTACTGATAGCAAAATATTTTGTGTGCTCAACATTTTGATGACAGCGCATGGATAATTATAGATTCTTATCAAATATTACTCTATCTAACATTTATTTTCAGTGTAACTTTATTTCTATCTTTTCCCTTTGAATATTTCAAATAGTTTATGTCACCAGGAAAATGCTTAGCAGAGTGCTTGCAACAAAGGGAGCAATCAATCACATTTCAAAACTTAATACTGCCTATTGTTTCATAGCATTCTTTAAGCCCTGAAAAGGCCGTTCAGTCTGATTGTCTGATGTGTAAGTACTGAGCTTCTATCAAAGAACCGCCTGAGGCCAAATTTAACAAACCGTTCAGACTATTCATATTTGTAGAAGTTTCTATTCATGAATCAACATTTCATTTGCTTTTGCTGGCTCTACTATTATAGTCAATTATTTTCTTTTTCTCCATCTGGAATCCTTTAATTGTGTAACAGTTAACTGTCTTTTCAAGATCAATCTCCTTTGATTAATTACACATAGAATGGAACAGCATGAAAGATTAATGTGCAGTTCATACAAAAATCAAACAAAAAGTGATGTATCTTTAGAAAGCATAATTTTATTAGTCATATTTTTTTTAAATAAAAGTTATTATTTAGTAAAACTGCATTAAACCTAAATCATAAATCTAATCATATTCACTCTGTACAATTGATTTATCGTAAAATTAATTTGCGCTGGACTGTAGGAATGTTATGATGCAAAGCATGCAAAACAAAACAAAAACAAGCAAAAATATTCATATTATAAGAGGGGAAAAAATAAGGGTTTGTTCCCACTGACTTGATTAACACTAGATTTGTATCTCTCAACTCAAAATAAACCCAATGAATATAAAATTTCATGTATATGGTTGTCAGATTAGATAACCTGTCTTCTCTGATCCAATTAAAATGGAATATACCGTAATTGGTCATGTGTAACTGTGATAATCCCCGAAATGGATACTTACAATTCTAAGTAATTAAACAGCACACAGGTCATTCTATACCCAAAATGTTGCAGAAAATGAAGTGTATGAAATTTTACTGGGTACTTTCCTTAATAATAACGGGACTATCCTGATATATCTTACAAGTAATATTATTGATACTGTTAATATTACATGGCTATGAATGAAAAATGATACCATTTAATGACCAAAAGAAACAGTACTCTTCTTGCTCACGAAACAAACCAGGCACAGGTTTTAGCTGATTTAAGCTTGTAAAACATGAACTCACACAGGCCTGTTGAATAGAACTAATCTTAGCCCAAGCAGCTCTTTGAGGAAAGTTTATAGCATTTGGGGCAACCACAAGGACACATTAGGAATAGGGACTGATTCAAAGGCAACCACCCTTTTCTATATTATAAAGAATATAATAGATGAGGGCATAATATTTATATGTAGAATAAGGTAATACAATATACTTCAGGAGAGATGCTGTAAAACTCATAAGTACATGTATGAAGTGCTCCTCTGAAACTCACTGATACATACACAAATCATTTTCAAATATTGTGTGGCTACTGCAGCAAGACATACGCAGATCGTAGCAGATTAAAGGAATGATAGAACCCCTTCATGTAAACATTATTGCTAAAATAGGCCATTTTCATTGCCTGTTTTTCTTTTGGGATTAAGATTAAGGAACAAAACCTATTTCTTCACCCTTTTCTCCCTGTTCACTTTCTACTCTCTCTTCTTAGACTTGTTCTCATTTCTAAATTTAATTCTTTTTCCTGCCTGCCGCAACATAGGATTCATTAGGCTACCACAATGTCCATATTAGATCAGTAATATTGAAGATTCTGAAGGGCACCACTCCATTGAGAATTGCAAATTAAAAGTTTCTAGGACAAATTATTTTATAGTCACAGAAATGTTTACACATTTCAAAGCAATGGAAACATTTACATGAAATGAAAACATTACTATGAATATAACTGGAGCAAAATCATTTTCAGTATGAACTTTAAATCTAAAAGTTACAGTATTTTTCAGATACTGCAGGGGTGAGTGGGGAAAATATTTTAGTCAGCTAAGATAACATTTATAGAATCTCTGATAAATAAAAGTTTAAAAATACTTTCTAGGCATACGTTTAAAGCAGTTTAAGGGAATCTAGCAATACCAGGACATTCTGTTTTTAAGTGAAAGCAATTAATTCCCTTGCCACTCTTAGCAAAGATGCTGCTAGTGATTTAGGCTGTTCAACAGAAAACTCTACCTCTGGTTATACCCCATCCCAGTCTAGCATTAAAAATATTTATTTTTAAAAATATCTCTTTCATGATTTATAAAATCACTTTCCTTGGCAGGCTTCTTCTTCTGCCTGTTTAAGATATGGTAGGATTAACTGTAATGGAATTGGAAATACAGTTATGCAAGAACCCGTTTGCATATAAAAAGCTGGAACATCCAAATAATATTACCAATATTAGAAAAATCATTGGTCACTGGGGAAGGATTTCCCACTTGGTTTTCAGCACAACATCCATTTCTCCACTGTGTGCCCCAATCAGTTTCTAATCACCTTTTGCCTAAACGATTAGTTAAAAAAATATCCCCTCTCCCCCACATATATCTTTTGTTCACAGGAAACTCTTTCTTTGACAATTGGAATGCCAGCTGTTTAAAGAATCTGGACTTCCCCTTCCCCCCTCCCTGGGAGATAGGCCAGAAGATCCAGTCAGTATAAATTGTGATAGTTTGGCCAAGCATTTTATGGATCGAATTGTTCATGTCTTTTCCAGTTTAGGAGCCAGTTGGAAGAATAGGAGATTCTTAACATGTGTTAATTTCCTCTATAAACTTCAACTACATAAAAGAGAAAGTGTTTGTTTCTAGTCTTCAGAGTCAAAAAGCTTCTATTGTTAAACAAAGCCTTGAGATTTTCTCCCTGTCATATGATTGCAGTTCACATCTTTCACTCAATGAACATTTAATGTGAGCACCTAATATTCTTTTTAACTGCTCAATCTTAAAAATGTGACATTGACACATCATAAAATTCTTCACAGAATTCAAGCTTCAACGCAATGAAGGATTTTTTTTTCCCCCTTAGAAATGCAGTCATATGTCTTTTCAGTCACTCTTCTACTACCTGTGAAGTGTAAGCTTTATAAGAGCTATGCACCCTTCAAAATGATTTGGATGAAGCACTTTGGATCTCATGCAAATGAAGCTCCTTTTTCCTGTCAATTAAAACAAGCCCACTTGTTTCAAGCCTTCATCGGCTGCTTTAAAAAATCTACTCATTAAAGTTAGCCCAACTTTTGAAGTGTTACAGCAGACCCATAACTGCAAAAAATTAATAGGCAAATCTATACTGATATAAATGAAAACAATATCTTATGAAATTACAACTTGAACAAAGTAATGATCAAAACCAAAGCATTTAATGTGCCTTTCTGTAATTAAAAAAAAATTGGATTGCTATATTTGTCAATATAATACTACACAAATGATAACTGAATTGTAAATAAATTAGATGTAAAAAATTCTGCACAGGGATATCTGCAGGATTTAAGGGACAATGATATACTTGTGAGTCCTTGTGATTTAGAATCCTAGCCCAGGCTGAAGGGGATGGAGGAGAGGTATAAATCATGCTTGAGGATGTTTCAGAATCGGTTTCCTTGTATTGATATATTTATTGCTGGGATTCTAAGGTTTTCTGAAGCTACTAGAAAACCAGAATCAAATAAGCCGTTGACATCTGGAAATAATATGACTCAAACAGGCCTTCAACTTTTATGTTAAAACACCATTGTGTGACTTGTAGGCCTCTCACTGAGTGACTTAGCCACAAAGTCCTTCTCTTTCAATCTCATAAACTTTAATACATCTTTCATTTTTACACAACATTCTGACTAGTCAGCTCTTGAACCCCATAAGTACATACTGTATTTAAATATTACATATTCAATCCCCAAGGGGGGTAAATCTATTTTACTGACTTCTTTATCCTAATAATAAAGTAATTAGGTGTGAGGGTTATTTCTTGCATAGAAAGAGAACAACTGGATATTGCCCAAACAAAAGACAGATTAAAAACCAGGTCTCCTCCCTGAAAGAGAGAGCTTCCAGCCCATTGCATACAGTAGTGTGGCTAGGGGAAAAGATGCACAAAAATCAATTGAATATTGATTTCACTATATAAAGCACTTGCTTTTGATACACAGCATTCCTTGAATTCGCTCATCATGCCTTCTTTGCTTTCCTGTAATAAAAGTCCTTATTAGAAATTCCTGGATTGTGGTATGCCTGTTTAATTAATTCCAGTTTGGCCTGATGAGAAGACATCCAACAAGCTCATTAAATGATTCTTCTTTCTCATCCCTAGGATACTTAGGTATAATTTGTGTCTCTTTTTTTTGACATGAGCATGCAACCCAAGCTGGGAGTCTCTCCAATTTATATACAGAAATGCATTTCTTCCAGATCTTGCAAATGGAAGTTGTCCTGTGGGATGAGCATCCAATATCAAAGGTTCTGCCCTGTATTTCTTGATCAAACAACATTCTAGGATCCTTTAAAAGGTTGATCCATGATGATAGTTATAATTCCTTTTTTTTGCTTCTTACTTTTGTAAAATCACATGGAATGACTTAACCATGAACCATGCACAAAGTTTTCTGAAGACAACTCACTATGGGTTATTCAACTGATTTAATACTGAATAGAGGGGGGTGGGGTGGAGAAGAAACTCAATACTCCATTAGAGTTTTATGAGGAACTAAATTTTCCTTCACTTGCATTTTGAGCATTTTTACAGTGGCTCCAACAAATCCATTACTTTGGAAGGAACTGGGAATATATTATTTGAGGGTCGAACCAATAGCTCCTTCATATAAGCTGGATAATTTTTGTCATGTTATATTAACAGAGCTCAGGGGCATGATTTGATTAGTACATCATTTGCTGGGCTCAGTTAAAGTATACAGGATGCAAGATAATGTGATTTGTGTCACCTGTATTGTTAACAAAAGTTACAGTGATTTTCCCCGCTGCTTGTTGTTGTTGTTGTTGTTAGTTGCGAAGTTGTGTCCGACTCATCGCGACCCTATGGACAACATTCCTCCAGGCCTTCCTGTCCTCTACTATCCTCTGGAGTCCATTTAAGCTCACGCCTACTGCTTCAGTGACTCCCTCCAGCCACCTAATTCTCTGTCATCCCCTTCTTCTCAAGATCTTTTCAAGTCCAAGGACTACATAATATTAAAGGAGACTCAGGAGTAAACAGTGTGATGACTGCAGGAGATGTATGAAATTCTTCTGAACAAAGGAGATGGCTGGAAAATTAGACCGTTCACCACTTCTGATGATGGGCCTGATACAGAGCTGGCTGATATTTACTTTCCAGGAAGGCCTGTTTTTCTACATGCAATGTTTCTCCTTCATGTTGGCTTACAACTTGCATATCTTCATCCTGGAATACGTATTTGTATACCATCTTGTTGATCTTGATAGATTGGGACAGTATTTCAGAACGATCAGAATATCTTGAAGTGCCTCTTTTTTTGCTAGCTCTTGCTACAGTAATCGGGTAACACAACGTATAGACTATGTAATCCAATAAATATCCCAAAGGTGCTTTTCTTTTTTTCTAAAAAGCAACTGGACTTTGTTTTTCCTTGAAGATGTTTTGCTTCCCATCGAAGAAGCTTCTTCAGTTCTGACTGAATGATGGAGGATGGAAGGATTTATATTCCTTGCAGGCATCTGGTCGTTAGCACTCTTTCTGAGAGTCATTGAGGCCACTTGGAGGTTTAAACCTCAACCTTTTGGTTTAAACCAGTGGTTTCCAATGTGGGGCCCACGCCCCACAGCGAGGCAATTTGATTTGAAATGGGGGCAATTTGAACCTTGTTTAAACCAAGTTAATGGCTTTTTAGGCTTCCTCCACTTGTGTAGAGTTCACTTTTTGAGTAAAATAAAATTATACGTCACGGGGGGGGGGGGATCAGGATTTTAGAGATGTTGTGGTGGGGCATGG
>JANHFK010006071.1:232726-257263 GCA_036250565.1 Sibynophis collaris
CTTTCTGCCATTAGAGTGGTATCATCTGCATATCTGAGGTTGTTGATATTTCTCCCAGCAATCTTAATTCCAATTTTTGATTCATCTAGCCCCGCCTTTCTCATGATGTTCTCTGCATTTAAGTTAAATAGGCAGGGTGACAGTATATAGCCTTGCCAGACTCCTTTCCCAATTTTGAACCAATCAGTGATTCCACGTCCAGTTCTCACTGTTGCTTCTTGACCCGCATATAGGTTTCTCAAGAGACAAATAAGGGTCTGGTACTCCCATCTTTTTAAGAACTTGCCACAATTTGTTGTGATCCACACAATCAAAGGCTTTAGTCAATGAAGCAAAAGTAGCTGTTTTTCTGAAACTCCCTAGCTTTCTCCATGATCCAGCATATGTTGGCAATTTGATCTGTAGTTCCTCTGCCTCTTCGAAATCCTGCCTGTACTTCTGGTAGTTCTCGATCCACATTCTGCATTCAACTGGGTTTATCTTTCTCTTTCTCCCTTGCCTTTCACTTCCCTTCTTTCCTCAGCTATTTGCAAAGCTTCCTGAGACAGCCATTTTGCTTTCTTGTATTTCTTTTTCTTTGGGATGGTTTTAGTTGCTACCTCTTGTACAATGTTGCAAACCTCCGTCCATAGTTCTTCAGATACTCTGTCTATCAGATTTAATTTCTTAAATCTATTTGTCACCTCTACTGTATATTCATCAGGGATATGATTTATTTCATACCTGAGTGGCCTGGTGCTTTCCCCTACTTTCTTCAATTTAAGTCTAAATTTTGCAGTGAGAAGCTCATGATCTGAGCTACAGTCAGCTAAAACAACAAAACACGAGTGTTAATTAATTTTTGTTGCTGTTGATTTGTAGAATCATCTTCTGCTAGATTTATTCCTTGTCTCTCCTCCCCTTATACTACTTTCATTGGGTTTGATGGCTTTTGGAATGCTCCTCTAGATTCTTTCCTCTGCTTGAAACTTTTACTTCTGGGTCTAAATACTAATCAACTGGAGAGATGAGACTGTTACTATGAATAAATGTTGGGTTTTACATTCTAATTTCCCCATGACTTTTCCCCCCTCAGTCGAAGGCTTTTCATCTAATGAAAACTTTCCAACAGTTTCAGGTTTGGAACCCATGTGCTTTAGTCTCTGACGTATTTATCACCTATTTCATCATGTTTATAATTTTTGCTAGAGTGCCTTCATTCGCTTTCCATACTTCCATACTTCAGAGTGCAATTCCATTAACTCATAAACTACATTTTCTTTATAATAAATTGTACTTCAAATCTTTCCAGAAGATCATATTCTTGAAAATCTTCCTAACTCAACCTGAATGAAAAGTCCTAATGCAATTGAAAATAATATTTCTTAAGGTTAAATCGTTAGCACTATTAATTAATGATTCTGTAATACCAAATACTAGAAAACAAAAGCTTCAAAGTAAATTGATCTGCAACGTTTGCTCTTCTGAGGCCATAACAGCTCATTAAAATAAAGATAGCACCATAAGATCTTAGCTTTATTACAACTCACCAGAAAAATGGTTCTTTTTTAGGTAAGAAACAAAACTGGGATGGATTGAGTTGAGGGATGAGAACTTAGTGATATAGTAGAAAAGACCCTATCTGAATCAGGATGCAATTTCAGAAAGGTAAAAAGTTTCCTAATCATTAATAAAAAATCAGTGTACGGCTTATGTAAAATAAACTGTTTTTTATAAACCTGTCATGAACCAACTTGAAACCAACCAATCTGTTATGAGCCAACATAAACAGGTTGCCACAAAATTCATAGATTAAAATAAGAAATTAACAATTTGGGAAAACGAGTTACAGAAGTCTAATCTTATTAAGCACTCATGGTCATACTAGTAAATATTTATGGAAATGTTGAATTGTTTTACTTCTTTGCAATCCTATACATAAATGAAAACACTGTGACCAGTTGTGACCACTGAAGCTATTTTTTATGTAAATATCGTAAAAATAATATTGTAGTAACCACAGTAAAAATTCCAATTAAGTTGTATGTCGCAATTACTCTGTGTTCATTTTGTTCTATATTATGTTGTTAATTTGCTTTTGGGTTCTGTCCGGTATTTGGTAGTACTTAAGATTCTGAGAAAGCATACATCATGGGTCTCTAGGCAGAGCTGTGTAACAGGCAAATAGGCCATCACAAAAAAATATGCTCCTTTCATTTTTGTTTAATTGTTTTTGCGTAATTAAATAGCAACTTATTATATGATTAAGTAATCATATAACCTTATATAAGATTTGATCCATATAAACAGTTCTGTTTAATAGGATGTGCAGAGTTTCAGATAGGTGCTATCTTTTAAGAGTGTTTTGTTCCAAGACCCTTTCAAAGTATTTCAAGAAAAAAAAAGCAGGTCCCCCGACTCGAAATAATGGAGTAATATGACCACACTGTTCTGCTTGAACTGATAAATGAGCCTTCTATGTATGTCAAAAGCCTCATTCATCCATATGAGGTGATCAATCAAGGGACATTAGTCTCACTTTGATATGATGAATCAAAACCACCTCTCCAAAGTAGAGATGTGATGCTGTCATATTTTAGCTTGTTTAATATTGCTGATTTTATCATTACGATGGTCATATTGGATTTTTTTCTGTCTTACTGACAATACTCCATCCTGAGATCTACTGCAAAAGATATATAAAAAATAAAGTCTTACTAAGTGGAGCCCAACTCCTCTCTCATCTTTTAGGTTTCCTTGTCAGAAATACGGAAGCTGCCTTATAAAAAGTTTTATGATTTTCAAATCAGCCCTGGGATTTTCTCATTCAAATGCTTACTAGGTCTGACCCTGCTTAGCTATTTTTATGATGAATAATATTTGGTATGTGCTGCCTGTAACACCAACACTAAAAGGTATACGTACATTCAAAAAAATGCATAAATACCAGATTCCTATTAATAACAGGATAGATATCAGACTACTCAGAGGCTTTAAATAGAAAAGATATTGCATCCAGTAATCTATAGCAGCACCGAATGAAATCATGATTCAAGAAAAGAAATAGGTTTATATGGGTTTTACACATTGTAATATAATCACCACCAGAAATTAGTACCACAGAATCTTATAAAAAGCATAATATTCTTTGATCACTCAAACAAAGGAGATTACTGAAGAAATCTGCTGACACAAGGAAACATTGCCCAGTATTTTGTAGCTTTTGGAACAAGTAATAAAATAGAAATATGAAGTACTTCACTAGGGCTAATAAAATTGCTCGTGGGTTTTTTTTTACATCTGGCAGTATCAGAGGTAAAATACAGATGAAGGACCAGTCAAAGATTAACCAAATATCAATCTTTTCTTATTGTTATCCTACTTTTAAAAAAGGAGAGGGGAGGATCACATACATTTTCTTCATAAGATCCTTTCCATATCACTATACTTTGCTATCTGTATTAAATTATAATCTACAAAAGAATACCTTTAATAATATAAAACACAAAAGAAACAATAAATAAAAATGAAGTGAAATGAAATGAAATGAAATGAAATACAGGTAGTCCTCACTTAATTACCACAATGGGGACCAGCAACTCTGTGGCTAAGCGACAGAGTCATTAATGTGTCTCACTTCTGCAACAGTTGTTAAGCAAATTACGTGTTCATTAAATAAGACATCATGAGACTAGAACAGACTTACAGTCACACTTGTTAAGTGAATCACCCATGGTTCTTATCATGGGATATCATGAGATATCATATGAGTGCAACTTGTGATTTTATTGCCAGCTTCTCGATTGTCTGTGCTTATTGGAAGCTGACTGTGAAGCACCAGAATCTCAATCTTGTGATTGCAGGATGCTGGCAGAGTTTGTAAGGATGAGAACACAGTTATTTTTTCAGCACTGTAGTGTACTTTGAATGGTCATTAAAAAGGGAGCCATTCAGCAATACTATAGTTACAAACTATAAGCCTAAGGCATGCTTGCATGGCAATCGATTTTATTTAATTCAACCTAATTTATTTCCAAATACACTTAGGATTACATAGGACTAATTGCCATCTCAGGGGTCACCTAATGTTGAATAAAATATTCTGCTAAAGGAGAATGGACGTTGTCTTACCTGAACGTCCTTTCTCTGCGCGCCGAAGGAGAATCCACGTGTGGGTTATCATCTCACTCTATTCGCTGGGACTGAGTGTCAATCATAAATTCTTGCAGGTCCCGCCTCCTTCCCTCCTCCATTTCCCAGTCTTTTTGTGAAGGCAAGGCAGGATACACTGTAGAACACGAACAGAAAACCAAACCACCCGGGAACAGGGAAAGGAAAAACCCTCAAGTCAACAACAACCAAACAAGGGAGGGCTGGATTCTCCTTCGGCGCAGAGAAAGGATATTCAGGTAAGACAACATCCATTCTCCAGTGCGCCTCCCGGAGAATCCACGTGTGGGACATACCCGAGCACCCAACACCCGGGGGGGGGGGAACAATGTAACTAGACCTGTTCCCTGGGAAGCTAAACAACTGTCTGCAACACCCTATGGCCGAAGGAAGCATCGGCCGAGGCAAAGGAGTCAACCCTATAGTGACGTATGAATGGCTTGAAGGAGCTCCAAGTGGCCGCCCTACAAATGTCAGCAATCGAGGCCTGGGTGGCCCAGGCAGCCGATGTGGAAGCACTCCTGGTGGAGTGAGGAAGGATGCGGGCCGGAGGGGGCTGAGAACTCAAGGTGTAGGCCTGAGCAATAACGGCCTTAAGCCAACGGCCCACTGTGGATGGGGACACTTTTCTACCCAAGTTTGCGGGATTAAAGGAGACAAACAGGGCTTCCGATCGCCTGTGCGGGGCTGTGCGATGGATGTATGCGCGAAGCGCCCTCCTGACGTTCAAGGTGTGCCATACCACCTCCCTAGGGTGTTTAGGGGAGGAGCAAAAGTCAGGCAAGACACCTTGGGCAGGAAGGAGGGATCCAGCCGGAGCACGACCCGGTCAGAATGGAAGATGCAAAGGTCCTTCCTGATGGACAAAGCGGCCAGCTCGGAGATACGTCTGGCCGACGTAATGGCCACCAGGAAGGATACCTTCAAGGTAAGATGGCGGAGAGTAGCCGAAGTAAGAGGCTCAAAGGGGGCAACAGTTAGGGCCCTAAGGACCAGACCCAAATCCCAGGTGAGGTACCTGTGTACCATGGACGGGCTTAAGTTGGATGCACCCTTTAGGAAGGAACGGATCCTGGTGTTATGGGATAAGGACTGCCCCTCCTCCCTGGCCAGCGCTGTGGACAGCGCCGCTACCTGTCTACGTAGGGTGGCAGGAGCCAAACCCTTGTCCAAACCCACTTGCAGGAACTCCAAGATGTCGGGCACGACGCCGAGGTTGGGTCCATATGGCTCTTGGCGCACCAGCGGCAAAAGGACCGCCAGGAGGCGTCATAGATCCTAGCCGTGGACGGTCTCCTGGCCACCTGAATGGTCTGTATCACACCTCCCGAGAGGTTATCCTTCCACAGGAGGATCCGCTCAAGTGCCAGATGGCCAACTGGAGCCACTGAGGCTCTGGGTGTTGGACGGCCCCCTGGCCCTTGGGGAATCCTCCAGGGAGGAGACACAGACAGGGCGACCAGATCTGCGAACCAATGTCGCCTGGGCCAATACGGGGCGACAAGGAGGACCTCCGCCCGCTCCACTATCACCCTCCGGACCACCCGCGGGAGTAGGAGAATGGGAGGGAAGGCGTACAACAACCCCCTTGGCCAGACACAGCATAGAGCATCGTGGTCTTCCGTGCCAGGGCACGGATACCGGGAGAAGAAGCGAGGGAGTTGGGTGTTGAGAGGATGGGCGAACAGGTCTAGGACTGGATGGCCGAATCGTCGGGAGAGTTCCAGGAACAGGGATGGGTGGAGGCGCCACTCCAAGTGGTCTATCGTCTGCCGACTCAACCAATCCGCCTGGACATTGGCCGACCCGGATATGTGTTCCGCTGTGAGCGATAACAGATGACTCTCTGCCCACAACATCAATCGGGTGGCTTCTTGCATCAGGGGCTTGGAGCGGGTGCCTCCCTGCCTGTTCACGTGGGCTTTGGCCGACACATTGTCCGTCAGAACCAAGACGTGGTGATTTGTCACCGTAGACGAGAAGCTGCGCAGAGCCAGGTAGATAGCCCGAAGTTCCAGACCTTTGATGTTGTGAGCCAGTTCGGACCTGGACCACTGGCCCTGTGCCACCTGAGCTCCCAGGTGGGCCCCCCAACCGGACAAGCTGGTGTCCGTCATCAAGGTAAGTCGGCAAGGCTCGAGGAAGTAAGAACCTCGTTGAAGGGCCGAAGATGACCACCATCGAAGAGAGCGACGGACCGTGGGTGGAAGGCGAACCTTGGAGGAGGAGCAACCCCGACCGGTGTGCTGGTACGGGAGCAACATCCACTGCACAGGGCGAGCATGGAACTGAGCCCATGGAACGATCCCTATGCAGGAAACCATGGATCCCAGGAGACGAGAAAGGTGATGCAACGACACCAGAGAGCAGTCCAGAACCTTTCGCGCGTGGTCCATCATGCTGGCACGCCTGTCCGGGGATAGATAGACCCGGCACGAACGGGAGTCGATTACTGCACCCAGATGAACGATGCTGGTAAACGGAGTTAAGTGACTCTTCTGGTCATTCGGTGCAAAACCGTGAAGTTGCAGCACCTGCAGCACTCGTTGAAGGTCCGCCTGAGCCCATGTGAGGGACGACGAGAGGATGATAATATCGTCCAAGTAGCACTGTAGACGAATCGATTCCATCCGGAGAGATGCCGCCACCGCCGCCAGCAATTTGGTGAACGTCCGCGGGGCAGATGAGAGGCCAAACGGCATGGCCTTGTACTGGTAGTGGCGGCTGCCGTACTAGAATCGCAGGAAACGGCGATGGGCCGGATGGACCGGAACGTGCAAGTAGGCCTCCCGTAGGTCCACGGAGGACATGAAGGCACCCTGGCGAACGCAACCCAGGATGGTCTGAAGTGATTGCATCTTGAAACGGCGGTACAAGATGAAGCGATTCAGCCGTTTCAAGTCCAGGATACCCTGCGAGCCGCCCGACCTCTTGGGAACAAGGAAAAGGATGGAATAAAACCTGAAGCCCCGCTGGTGGGCCGGAACGGGCTCTATAGCCTTTATGTCCAACAGGTGGGCAACCTCCGATTCCATGAGGTGCCTCTTTTCCAGCTGCTGAGATACCGGGCAAGGGAGGAACTGATCCAGAGGCTGCCCGTTGAATTCGAGGGAAAGTCCGGAATCGATGGTGCGAAGCACCCAACTGTCCGATGTAGTGATGACCCATTGGCGTCGGAATTGCTGGAGTTTTCCGCCGATGGGCTGAGTGTCGAGGAAGTCACTTGCCTCTGCGGTAGGAACGGCTGCCGCCACCTCTAAAAGGCCTTCTGAATACGAGGACTGGCGACCCCGGTCTCGAAAGGATCCACGGTAGGAGTGTCTGTCAGAGGACCTGTCGAAGCTTTGATGAGAGAAGGACTGATGGTAACTGGAACCTTCAGCGTCCGCTCGAAAGGGTTGGCGGTGAGAGTAAGGAACAAACCTGCGTTCCGGCCGGCGAAAGGAAGTAGGCATGATTTTCTTTTTGTCCTTAGTTTCGACCACCACAGAGTCGAGCACCTCACCGAACAGATCAGACCCCTTATACGGAGAGGAGGCAAGCCTCCATTTGGCCTTCAAACCGGCCGTCCAATGCTTCAACCAGAGGAGGCGTCGAGACGCAACATTGGAGGACAGGGCCCTGGATGCGAACTTGGCGGCGTTGAGCGAAGCATCAGCCGAATACTCGGCTGCTGCAATAAGTTTGTTGATGTCATGTCTGATGCGGACATCATCTGAAGGCAACCGGTCCCTGAGTTGCCTGAGCCACACCAAGGACGTGCGGTTAAAAAATGACGTGGATGTGGCCACTCTGATGGCCCACGCGGCAGCTTGGTGTGTCTTCAAGATTGCGGACTCAGCTTTGCGGTCCTCCGGTTTGAGGACTTCCATGGCCTCGGGCACAACGGCCGATGAGGAGACTAAGCCAACGACAGGAGCATCCACCTTGGGAACCACGAGCAGTTGGTCCAGCACGGGTGCAGAGCAGTACAGTTTCTTGTCCAGATTGCTGGGGGCTAACAAGGAAGCGGGCTGGTCCCATTGGCGGCGAAGCACGTCAGTGAACAGCTCCGGACAGGGAACCACGTCCTTATTTTGAGAAGGCATGGAAAAAAGGTCACTGTGCAGACCAGCCTTGTCCAGCAGGAGAACGGTGTGATCGTCTGTAACCCCCATTTTAGTGGCCAGTTTGGTCTTGTGAAGAAGCGATTTAAACATGGCAAGACGAAACAAGCCCGTAAAAGGTGGTTGCTCCGGGGCCAAATCCTCGTCCTCGGAGAGTCCAGAGTCCCCTAGGACTTGATCTTCATCCCAGCAACTCTCGCTGTGGGCGGACTCCAGCCGAGGTGAAGCTGGAGACAATGTGCTGGCAGCCGTGTGGGCTCGAGACTGCGAAAAATTCAGCTGGAGAGACTTAGCTGAGTTTTGTTGAAGTCCTGCTTCGATGCCCTTGGAGATGGCCTCTGATATGACAGAGGAAAAATCCAACGATTGGATGGAGAACAGGCCCTCCCCCATGCGGAGCCCTGCGGCGGTAGGTGTAAATGAGGCCTCAGGAACCCGCCCCGCAGAAGCAAACTGCCAATTGGGCCCATCAATGGGAACGGAAGAAACCATGGGAAAAGGTCCCGGTAAAAGGTAGGACTGATCCCTAATGGTTGACCTGGGGAGAGGCCTGAGAGCCTTTCGGAACTCGCCTTAGCCGGGGCCAAGGGCGCCGGAGGAATAGCCGGTTCTTGGACTTTAGCCACTTCAATTGTGGGGGCAGAATGGTATCTTTGTTGGGCCTTGGTAAATTGCTTTTCCAGCGCCCTATGGCGTCTGGATGCGTACTTGTCTTTCCCAGAAGGGGGCTTGGCTGACTTGGAAGAAGAGGAAGACCCCTTTCTAGTAGAAACACCTTTAGGGTCCAAAGAAACTGTGGCAGGAGGTGGCACTGAGGAAGGCCTTGAAGGACTAGTCGCACGGTCCTCGTCTGAGGAGAGCTCAAGCTCAGACATGGTAAGTACTATTACTGACTCAGCTAGACAAGGTACGGCAATGGCAATTTCAAGTCCCAATGCAGCCAAAAAACAACAACACTGGAGCCCAGATGAAACCCGCGGTGACACGCAGAATGCCCAAGCCGAATTTCAAAGCGCTGGCCCGGAGGCCTGCTGCGCCGCTTCGTGATCAAAGAAAAAGGCGCAAAAACAAAAACGGCAAAAAAATGGCGCCCGACCGTTTGTCTGGTGATGAGCTGCTCCACGATCGCTAGACTCACCGCTGTCAGTCGTCAGGCGGTCGAAGAAACGGTCTGCGAAGCCCACCAAATTCGTCGGAGTGTGCCACTGGTGGTCGGGCACGATCTCCAGAGCCGCCGCCGCGATCCGCTGATCCGATCTTCAGGTGGAGGCGGCAAAGCCGGTGGACCAGCGAGGCAGCCAACCACTGGTGGCTAAAAACGGCGCAAAATTCAAACTCCGAGATGCTCTGCCTCGTCCGAGACAGAGCCGAAGAAATAAAGCAATGAACAGAGCAAAGCCCGAACCGGAGCCCCAGAACGAGCAAAACAAATTCCAATATTCTCTCAGATTGTCAGAGAAACAACGAAAACAGTCCCATGCAACAGACTGAGCGAAAAGACTGGGAAATGGAGGACGGAAGGAGGCGGGACCTACAAGAATTTATGATTGACGCTCAGTCCCAGCGAATAGAGTGAGATGATAACCCACACGTGGACTCTCCGGGAGGCGCGCTGGAAAAGCTGTCTTTTCCTGTGCTATATACTATTACACTTGTGGGCTGATATGAAGAAGCCAAGCTGATTTCCTTTCTGTATTAAGGTCTAGCATTAACTTTCACTCAGCCTTTTAAAAAGAGAAGTGATTTAGCCAATGCTATTTCTGTTTTCCTCACTAATACTTATTTCATTATCTAAGAAACATTATCTAACAAGTCCCAGCATTTTCTCGCCTCTCCTATATCTCAACCTGGATATCTGTGACCTCAAAATACTAAGTTCCACTTTTCTCCAAGTGATAAATATTTTCCATTGCGTTCAGCTTCCAGGCTTCCTCTATTAGCACCATCTTGGCTTCTTCTGGTCATGAGTTTAGCTATACTTTCTGAACCACTCCTGTTTTTCATGAGATATTGCAAAAAAAAAAAAATCTCATAGTGACATTCATCACTTTCTTCTCTAGCTTACCCTTAAATTGCTTATTCTCCCAAAATATAAATGCACAAACTCTATCTATCGAACAGGCATAGGTTTCTTCAAACATAAATCTATGTTCTTGGTGAAAGAGGGATGGAAAGAAAAGAAGACTAGGCAAGGAAGAAATATTTGAGTTTGCTGAAGTGGTTAACTTATCCAGCTATGTCCAAAATTTGGCGATACCTTCACCTTAATAAACAGGGACATGATAAATATCTGAGAAAGTCTTTATAACATTCGTAGTGGATATTTAGAAAGTCTTGTGGAGTTATTTATTTGGGGATAGAACATTTTTTAAGTTAGAGAGACTCCTTTCTGAATTTCTTTCTTTGCCAGATATGCAGCTTCTGAGCTATGCCCTCTCTCCTCCGATCATTTCCTAGGCAGCATCTCTTCTCCCCATCTCCCAAGATCATTCTGACATATTATTACAATTGGCCTCTATCAAGCTGTTTGATACTAGTAGCAATTCAGTATCATAGAACACTTGCTATGACAATATATGAAGAACTTCAAGGATCCTTCTTGTATTAAAAAGCATTAGAAATATTGTTGCCTATTCAAACGTTAAAAGGTTCTTTTGTGGGGATCTGGGCTTAGAAGCCATACTTCTTTTTCCAAGTCGGCACATTCAATTTAATAGGGCAAACACTGACTTAATAAAATTGCTTTCTGAGAAATCCATTCCCTGTTATTTATTCTATTTAACAGACAGCTTTATTTGTATAGGTTGAAGTCCATGAATACAGGCTATGATCATTGCAATTTATAGACAGACCATTCTTTACTTAATCCCTAGCCTGGGAGCTCTTATCCAATGCAGGGTAGTTCTTAATTTACTGTCATGGATACTATTTTCCATTAGATAGGTGATAACTCTTAGCTGATTTACAAAATATAACCAAGAAATCCAATAGCTGTGAACTAAGCTGGGAAGTTTTAAAGAATTCATAAAGGTTCTAAGAATTTTGAAGAAAATTCAGGTTTAATTTGTTCAAAAATAGAAATCTCTACCCAAACTATATGTGCAGTTGAGTTAACCCATATTGCATTACAGCTTCATGCTGTATCTGCTGTATCCTTGGGTGAAAAGCAATCATTAATTTCATGTCACTTTACCATTTTTAAGGGGAATAGTAGTTGACGCTTGTTATTAAACATTACTTCTTTCCTATCTCACTTAATCAGATGCAAGGTTTATTATAGTCAGAAACTGAGTTATCTCCACAATGTGTTTTAGCTATCATCTCTAACTTTAGCAAAGCTAGGAGGCTTGAAAAAAGTTAAGTTTTCAATGCATAATCACATTGTGAAGGTTAAAGTACATTAGGAATTCACTAATACCATCTAAATATTTTGTATTGACTTTGTATGTCTTAGATTAATAAATATTTTCCTTCTGAATCTACTACAGGATCAAATGTTTTCAATTTTCCATTAGATAGGTGATAACTCTCAGCTGTTTCATCAAAATATAACTGCATCTATAGCACCTTGTGTTGGCTTAATACAACATATTAATTTGCTTACTGCTTTTATTCAACAAAATTAAAACAAACTACAAGTTTGTACAATACATGAATCTATTAATGTCAAGCCATTCTCAGAACAGAACAGAAATGGAGAGATGAAAATGTTATGGCCAGCAGTGAGGGAATATGAGAAAAAAAAAAAAGTAAAGCAAAAACTTTATTACATGGGGAAAAACATGGAAATATTATGCTGGATTTGAAGTAGAAGGAGGTATAAATTTTTAATCAGCCTCAAGTTCACTTTGTCAGTGTTGTTTGTATAGTAATTAGAAATGGAATATCTATTCCTGCTTGAACAGGGGATTGGACTAGAAGACCTCCAAGCAGCGGTGAAATCCCCCCCGGTTCTATCTGACTTGGCGAACCGGTTGAGCTGGCAGCAGGAGGCTCTGACCACCCTCCAGGATGTCATTACATCCCATTTTTAACCATCTGCACATGCGCAGAAGGTTCTGCGCATGTGCAGAAGAGGCACATGCGCACATAGCATGCAGGCACTCCCGCGCAGGAGTACATCCAAACTGATAGCGAAGGTAAGTAGATTTCACCCCTGCCTCCAAGGTCCCTTTCAACTCTGTTATTGTTATTGCTAAATGGTGCAATCATAAAGTGTGATGTCATGTGGCTCTGCCACTTAGCAATGTTAGTTCCAGCAATTCACGATTACTATTGTTAAGCAAATAACCATGGATTGCTGAGTGAGAATCTTATGGAACCAAAACTTCTGATTGGCTTTTGTTGGAAGCTGGCGGAGGGAGGGGCACACATCATGATCACATGACTGTGGGATGCTATGAAGACTGGAAATACCGGCCAATTTTTTAGCATCCAGATTATGATCCTGTGTCTAAGTGGGCGCTCTACTGGCCAGAACCTTGAAGACCAGTTATAAGCACTGTTGTAACTTCAAGTGATCAATGAACGAGTGGTCATTAACTGAGGGCTAATTGTATAGGCAACTATTCTAGATTTTGAGCTTAATAGCCAGCTGGGGAAGCTTAGTTGACAGTTAAGTTTACATGCAATATAATGTAAGTTTACATGCAATACCAAGCAATAAACCATGGCTTATAAATTGCAACAGGTTTTCACCATAGACCAAGCCAAAACTGCTGCTCACAGGAAAAGACTTACTGTTCTGGAATATTCATTTCCAAAAACAATAAACTGCCCCAGAAAATCTGGGTTTGCCGGTTTTGGGAAGAATAGCAGAATAGTCCATGGCACTTTGAAATACTGCAGTATAAGAACATGGAGTTTTCATATTCCTAATGATATTTGGAAGAATATATTTTGTTCTTTCCATATAGTTCCCATATTTTTAAACACTTAATTGCACTTAAACATGGACAATTACTGGAATTTATAATGGATTATTGGCTCTTTAACAGTTTTTAAATAGGATTTTCTTTAGCTTGTTGATGAAGAAACTGATATCATTATTTCAAATTCCAAACACACTGCACTCATAATATGAAAAGTTTCAAAATAATTATAGGTCATACAAGGGAAAAAAAGTGTACACTTGCAGGGTCTAGCACATTGTTGCCTCAAAACAAGTTAACAGACTATTTTCATTGGAAATCCATGGAATGATAAAAGATGCCAATGTCAAGTTAAGGTAGACCTAAAACAAATGGCCTCAATCTGTGTGTATAACTGGTTGAAAGCCATCAAATTTTATATGTTGTTTTGAACAATAGTGTAGGGTTGATGGGAAGAGATGGGTTACTTATACAAGAGACAATATAAAACAAATTTTGTCATGTTTATAGTAAATCTGAATGTCTGTATAGCACAAGTATTACTCTTCCAAAACTTATTACACTGAAGTTTTAAAAATAAACATTTATATTGAAACAGCCTTCTCTTTTTCATCCTTTCCCCTTTGTCAAAGATAATGGCTGCAATTCTGTGCATGCTATTTTGGTAGTAAAGCTGGGTTTTGGGAAATAAGACTTGGAAAATATAAGATGGAAAAGGGGAAAAAACTGCTTTTTTTAGAAATGCCATAAATGATTCTTTTATTTCCAATTCTTTTGCACCTGAACTATTTTACTTTGAAAACTTTCTAGCATTTGTTAAGAATTACAGAAATACATTACAAACTGTTCCTTCTGTAGACATACAGAATTTGCATCCAGCATCACTGTATCAAATTGATGATCAGAGATTTTTTATCCCGGAATAATTCCACCAATTTTAGTAGAATCATATCAGTATAATGATCAGTGAGGGATTTTTTTGTGACTTCTAGATTTGTATGAAATTATATTTCTTGAACATTTATTCGGAATTATATTTTGAACACGTCCATGGAGTCATATACTAGAACTGCTGTTCTTTTTATACTAGACGAAAATATTGCTTTAATGTAGTTTAGTTCTGTTGTTTGAATTGCCATTTGGTTCCATGCTTGCAGTATGGATAGGCTCATTTGAAGGTGAAGAAAACACAACTGTTATGCTATAACATCAACAGCAGAGAGATAATTTGGTTTGGCTGTTGGAGTCTGTTTGCCTTTTTAAAAACTTATAAATTGGCTTTCTTTTACAATAATATTGGCATTCTTGGCTTCTTTATTATGCAGCATTTGGATATTGTATTGTTGCTATTCTGAAGTTTCCCTTTCTTGGCAAACTTTAAGAAATCTGGAGGTTTCCCCAAAATAAGAACTTTTGGAGTTGCTAAAAATATTTTTAGTGACTATTTCCTATTTAAATCACACAACTATTCACTCAAGTTAAATCCTTAAGTGCCAATCCTACAAAAATCTTAGTTCCCTAAACTTACATAACTCACAGCAAACTGATAGCAATGTATGAAGCATTTTGGAATGTTAGCCTTTTTTTAGCCCGTTAAGTTAAGTATATATGGAAGGAACATTAACAGAGATCAAACAAACAATGCTCCATTTAGCTTACTTAAAGAGGAAGAAAAGAGAACACAGAGATGTAAGTGTAACATTAATCAGTAAAGTGCAAGAAAAAAAAGGTTGTGACTTTTGGATATGAAAGTCCTTGACTTTCATAATTCTTAAGTACTTTCTTTTACTCATTTTGCTGATGTGTGCTCTATTTTAAAATCAGAAGCATAATGGATGTGCTTCTTCAACAGTTAATTGGGTTTTATATCAGAGATGTATCGGCTCAACGACAGGTTGACCGGGTGGTAGACTTTCAGTTCTCTCTTTCATATCTACTGTTCACAGTGAGAAGGTCAATCTTAAGCAAAATGGAGAAAATTGCTTGATCCTAAAATCATAACATTTGTTGCAAGCTACAATTATTTTATTTTATTTTCACCAGTTTAAGCTATGCTTTCGCATGGATTTTCATTAATTGAGAGCATTTAAAATGTGAACGAATACCATAAATTAATATGTTGTGCTTCTTTCTAAAAGATGTTTACCCTGTGTCGACTTCCAATGGCAAATGTGTATCTGATGATGTCAGTACCAATGCCTTACATTAATAAATTCTTTCATTTACAAAAAGAAAAATGTTCCTTTTTTTAGTTTAGTTAACTTTAATGCAGAGGAAAGATTACAGCTAGTCCTTGCTTAACAATCAGTTTACTTAGGGACTGTTACGACAGATCTTCTTCCTCCCCCAAAAGGCTATGTATGATCCAATTCCAGAATTCCAATGGTTGCACACACACAACCTGCAGTCCTGCATTCACATGACCACATTTTGGGCATTTGGCAACAGGCTCAGTTTACAGTCAGTTGTAATGATCCTTTGTCATGTGAGTGCAATTTATGATAGGTTTTGCCAGTTTCTGGCCTTTTCCCAGAAAAGGAATACATTAATTCACTTAACAACTGACACATTCAATTAATTACTGTGGTTAATAACAACGGCCAAAAGAAAGTCATAAAGTCAGGCCCAATCACAAGGATGATTCTGGGCAAGGAATTTAAATTCTGGGCTTCATTATACTTGTAAGTCAACAACTACCTGTAGATCAGATAGATTTCCCTTTTTTCTATAGAAGCATCGATAACATCATTTATGAGAAGTCCTTAATGCTCTCTGAGCTTGCTTATTTTCTTGCAGACATTTATTAGCCAAACTAGGTAATATGATTAGTGCTAGCAGCTGCCTAGTTTGCGTAATGAAACGTCTGCAAGCCTTAAGCAATAGTTTAAATAAATAGAATGCAATATAACAGGTAGAAATATAAAGCTCTTCATACAAGGAGGAAAAATGTAAGAGAGACGTATGCGTGATGGTGGAAGGTGGATTGGCAATAATTAATGTGAAAGATATTAAACGTGGACAGACTATCCTTTTGCAATATCTGTTTTCCCTGTTCATTTCTGCCTACCGCAGAGGTTGTCAAAAGAGCAGCAGAACACTGATCAATGACCCCAAGTTTTCCTGGCCTCATTGAGATATCTAAAATATTAGGCAGAAATCAGTGACAATACAGTGACCTTTCTAGAATCAGCACACATTGAATTTGGGGGGTGGGGAAGAGCCCATGTGTGCGAGAGAGACAGGAAATACAGCATTTTGAAACAACTGTGAAAAATCATCATAAGGGAAAATAAAAACCCTGCATGGTATAAATTTGCCCAGCTCCAAAGTAGGAACCTGTTTCTCTGTACAAGAATTTAATACCAGAAAGATAGCCTAAGGACAACATTTATTGTGAGGTAATAGCTGAGAAAATTGGAAGCGCTTGACTTCTGCCATGAGGCTCCAGGGACATTATGATTAATACATACCGGTAATCGCTATAGCTGTTGTTAAATTATAGTTTAATTTGTTATTAAGGTTTTATTATTACTTATGAAAGAAAGCAAAAAAATGTTATAAACTTTAAGAAGGAGGAACTCTTTCATTAGTTTTTGTAATTTAAGATGCCAGTTTATGAACGATTATAATACTACATAAAATTTCAATGACTTTAACAAACATAAAATAATATGTTGGGTTATTTTCCTGTGAGGATATAAATAAATAATGTATTTGTGAAATCCTTATAAAATCCCATACAGCATGAAAAGCATGCCTATTTAACATCAACTGGAAAGCCAGAATAGAAACTGAATCAATCAATCAATCAATTTGCTATTATTTTTGAAGGATACAAGATATTAGCTACTGGCCAAATATTTGCTGTTTGGAATATATCACCTAACATACAACTTTGGGCAAGTTCTACCCAAGCTTTTGATACTAAATTCTAATTCTGTATAATTATTTACTATACTCTTGGTTACTGTCTAAACTTGGAATGCCAAGGTGTTGTAAAATAAAAATGGCAGCTCAAACCTTAATGCAGAACCTAAAAAAGATCTTCAGTATTTCTCCTGGTACAAAAGTCAAGGTTCAGAATAAGATCTTTACTTAGTTAACATTCATAACTTAACTAGATCCTGTAACTGGATCTTTTGTAAATCCTAAAATTTCAGTACAAAGCTTAACTGAATTTTATCTGCTTGTATGAAAAAGAATATCATAAGGGCCACTTGCTAATAGCATTACTGTAATCAGTGACTCTTTGTATTAGTTTAAAAAAATCTTACTACAAAATGCCATATGATTTAAGCTTTCTCTCCTTTATCATCTAACATCTAATTATTTCAATTTTGTAAACTCACCAGAAAAGCAAAAATACCAATTTCAGCACTGTATTACTTCACTGCCAATTTTGAAAATTCTTTACAACTGAAACAGTAGTTATTCTCACTAGAGCAGGTACTGAGAAGAAAATGCTGTTTTGCTAGATGAGTACTACAATATAATACCAAACATCATATTTCAGCATCTGACTAACAGTCAAACTAACTGCAAAGACCACATTTACTACGTAGCCTATTCTAAGAATAGCAGATATATTAAGAATATACAGGTTCACTTAACAGAATAACAGAATGGGAAGGGAAGGGAAGTCTTATAGACCAATCTCCTGCTCAAGCAGGAAACCCTATTCCATTTCAGACAAAAATTTGTCCAATCTCTTCTTAAAAATCTTCAGTGAGGCAAGTTGTTCTAATTATCAGGAAATTTCTCCTTAGGTCTAGGTGGGTTCTCTCCTTGATTAGTTTTCATCCATTGCTTCTTTTCCTACTTTCAGGTGCTTTGCAGAATAAATTGACCCCTTCTTCTTTGTGATAGTGATTTGTGATTTTTGTGATTTTCACAAGTTTACCATCAAAGCCATCAATATCTGGACCATACCTATGATATACACTGCTGGAATTACCTGGTTACAAGCTGAACTGAACAGTTTTGACCAAAAAAGAAGAAAACTGATGACTGAATTCCCCAGGCATTTCATCCCCATAGTAATGTTGATTGATTATACCTGCCCCATAGAAATGGAGACACAGGTTTACTTCAAACCTATGACAAACTGTCATAGAAGAAAAGCATGCATTGGATGATTATATAAAAGACAGATAAGGACAAGTGTTGATGCAAGTTAAAAATGGAAGAGACTAAATGTACTGGAAACAAAAAATAAATATAGAAATAATGTAATAAAAACACAAATAGTATGCTAGCAAGATTTACATAGTCAATGTCTACCAAAGATTGAAGAGAGAATGGATAAAGATAAAATTTGGTAAAGGCTTACCACTGGACATTAGAAAAAGAAATTGAAAGCTTGATTTGGCTATTCAAGAGCAAGATATATGGACTAATATAATAAAAGCCAGAATTGAAATGATTAAAAGTGCAGATTGTGCAAAGAAGCAGAAGAACCAGTAGATCATATACTAAGCTTGTGTAAGAAGATTGCATAAATTGATTATAAACAACAACAGTGGTCGAAATGATTCACTGGAACATCTGTAAAAATTATCATGTATCAGTACTGAAAAACTGATGGGAGGATAGAGTTGAATAATAGTCAAAAATGAGCAGGTTAAAATATAGTGGGATTTCTGAATACAGACTGGTTATGTCTTGTCTCATAACACCTCAGATATAACTGTGGTTGAAAAAAAGAAAGTATGGATAATTGATATGGCAATACCAGGTGACAGAAGAAGACAAAGGATTGGAGAAGATCACAAAGTACCAAGATCTGAAAATCGAAGGTACTGAAAATTGAAAGACTATGACATAAATTGATTGAAGCAGTCCTAGTTATTAGCACATTGGGTGTCAATATCAAAAAAAAACCTAGATGGCACTTAGAAAATCTGTGCATTGACCAAATTTCCATCTATCATTTGTAAAAGGTTCTTGGGGAGAACATAATAGGTATGAAGGTCAGCTCCAGCTAAAAGAGTGGCAGCTGTGACTTCATATTGTTGTGAACAGATAATAATTTGTTAATATGTTGCTCTCAAAACTTAAGTTATCTAATGTACTCCAACATACAGGCTGTAAATAACAACTGTTCTACCTGAGAAAGTGGAAAACAGATGTTAAAACCATCTTCTCCTGGACTAGCTGATTTTCCTGCCTTCTCTTTAGGGAACTTAGTTACACATCCCTTATTGGGATTATAACTGTGTCTTATGTAGTATTTTAGTGTTATTTGGTTTATTTGTAACAGTTCAATCTGTTCTTCTAAACACTTGCATATAATCTAGTGATTAAGGAATTGGCATAGAAAACAAGAGACCATGATTTCATGTCCGGCCTTGGCCATGAAAACTAGTTGGGTGACTTCGGGCCAGTCATTCTCCTGAAGCATAACCCATGTCACAGGGTTGTTTCTGTGGGGGCAAATAGGAGGAGAAAGGTGTGTTGGATATGTCCACCACCTTGAGTTATATGTAAAAATAATGTAAGTGGGATATAAGTACATAATAAATAAAATATAATTTCATTTTATTTTGTGCTTGCATCCTTTAAAAGAAATGATCTAAGCTAATAAATTGTTATTAATCAACATACACTTATAAATAATGCATAAATCAAACTAGTATTTTGTATATCATGTTTATAACTAATACAAGAATAGCTAGGAACATTACAGTGGAAGTAGTCCTTGACGTACAATCATAATTGCAGGCTACTTCTGCTGACTGCCATCTGGCAGCAGTTCGGCAGTTCGATTCTCACCGATTCAAGGTTGACTCAGCCTTCCATCCTGCTGAAGTCAGTAAAATGAGGACCTAGATTGTTGGGGGCAATATGCTGACTCTGAAAACTGCATAGAAAAGGTTGTACAGCACTGTGAAGTGGTAAATCTAAGTGCTACTGCTATTGCTATAATTGGATCAGAATTTCTATTATTAAGAAAGGCAGTGGTCAAGTTAAATCGTGTCCAATTTTATGATTGTTTTGCCATGGTTGTTAACTGAATTTGGCAGTCATTACTTTGGTTTCCACCATTTAGAAACCATTTGCTTATTTGAAGCTGGCTGGAAAAGTTGAAAATGATGATCAGATGACTGAGATGCTGCAACCATTGTAAATACATACCAGTTACCAACCACCCAAATTTTGATCACATGACCACAGGGATTCTCCAATTGTTATAACTGCGAGACTGGTAATAAGTCATTTTTCAGTGCCACTTCAAATGGCATTGGTTGTAAGTTCAGGACTACCTGTGTAACAAAACAATTTTGGAAACAAAAATTGTGCACATTATCTACAGACAAAATCCTGAAACAGTACAGTAGATTTATATTTGCTTTTCAGTAAAATCAAACTGTTCCTAAATAAACAGCTGGTTCAGTTAGAAGCTTTCATATTTAAAGACTTGTAAGGGTGAAATAGTATTTCCTTTAAAATTCAAATTCCCATTTAACAGCTATACTAGATATCTTATCCCTAACAAAATTATGTGTTTTGTTTTATACTATAAAAGTTCTGCTAAGCCAGAACTGCCAAATACAAAGGAATCTATAGCCATAGATACTAGCTTCTTAAAGCTTTAGCTCCCATTACACTACAGATATGCTGTTCACAGTTAGAATGCTATTTATTGTCTTTGTACTGCAGCCTTGCTTAAAATAATTTTAAAGACTCTTCTGTTTTTCCTTCCCTTTTCCCAACCAAACAAAAACAGCACTAGTATAGATAACCTGTTAGGTAGCTGGGGAAATAATAATACAGTAGAATAATAATAGAAATAATAGTATGGGTTTTATTTACAGTCTTAGAAATTGGAAAACAAAGTAATTGTTTCCTTCCTGGCTTCATTGCTCAGATATATATAAAGCAGCTTTTTGAAACATAATTCAAAAACTATGTGGACTAAAAATATTTGTAGAAATAAAACTTGGCATTCTTTGAATGTTTCTTTATAAGAGCTATCTCTTTCCAAATTGGGAATAATAATCAGAAGGCAGAAATAGTGTAATAATTTGCAATGAATTCAATAGCCTCAGACCTGCAATGTAACAAATTTTATAGGCTAATATTATATTACCCAGTCTATCTTTTTTTCTAACTAGACTAGTTGATTTCCCAGTAGTTCCATGTGTTACTTCTAACTACAGTAACTCAAAACACTAGAGTGTGCTTTTCTAGCATGGAAAACTACTGCTAGCGGTAGTTGAACAACTTATCACCTTTGTCAGATAAAGTACATTTTCCCCTCTGTGTTTTATCCGTGCATGTTTATGGACAAATAAAACGATAGTATCAAAACTGCAATCATTAAATATTATCCCACTTTCATGGTTCTTTTCTGGCAACTGCAATTCTAAAAACTATAATAATTATAGAGGTGAAACCAGCTTTCTCATTCAGTTTTAAATGCACAAATGATTCTTACTACATACAAATATCTTAATTAAAAAGAGTAAACACTAAGCATTTGCACCTTATTTAACTTCAAACTGAAAATAGGCAGCAAGACTTATTACAAGAATCCTGAGATCTTTATACAAATGCTTTCAGTATATTAATCTTTATCTTTATAATACTTGAGTCTCACATCTATTTTACCTAAAATCAATTATCAGGTGAAAATAATATAACTTTCATACCAAAGGTATCTATTGGCTGGTCATTTCTAAAAATGCCACATTTATCAGTTCTATCATTCTGTTGGAAGGAATTAGATATTTTTTGCCATGAGAGACTATTTCCAATATAAAAATATTGTTATAGATTGAGTTTATACACTTACTTTGATTGTAATATTATCCATTTAAGTCATAATTTATAACTGAAGCATTATGATCTTATTGTCAATGCATCATAACAAGTGGAGAATGTATATGTAATAAGGGACCTCATTATCTATAATGTATTGCTACTTCAAAGTTATTGAAAAGATAGAAGCAATGTCCCTGGTGAAAATCTGAGAATCCCAGTATTTAGAACAATCTTTCAATTTTTTTTCTTTCAATGCCTCCAAACTCTTTTCTATTCCTTTACTTAAACTTGAAGTGCTTGCAGTTCTGCTCTTGTTATTATTTCACTAGATTTCAAATTATTATGCTGTCAGGAATAGAGCATGGAGCTGCACTTAGATGATCTGGTTTAAATTCAAAGCTAAGCAATAATAATTTTGGTTTGTACTTGATGGGATACTACCAGGTGATACCAGGACTGAATGTTAGACTAAGAAGTGAAAAAGAAACAACTCTGAAGAATAGAAATCTTTGTTGCCAGGAAAATTACATGGTTATGTCTGTCAAGAGCCAATCTTAACACAAGGCATCTTTTTAGTTTTTATATCATATTTGGTCACCTGAAATTACTGTATGTATCTTCACATATCATATTTTCCAATAATCTTCATTCATAAGCTTCCTCAACAGGTGGCTAAAAGTTTGTAGTTTGTTCATGGATTGTACACTAGCAGCCTTGATTCAGTTCCTTAATGTTTTCAAAGCCTCTAACTTTTATTCAAACCTACGGGCCACACTAAGGTAAACTAAAAATACCAGAACAGTTTGTGTGAAAATCAGTGCTATGCTAAAATCTCCTATTTTGAACCCATAAGATCTAAGATACACTTGGATTTTCCCATTGCTTGGCAATACTAATACATGTAGATCTCTATTAAAAAACAACAACCCTGTTTTAGAAGAATGGCTCATACTGAGTGAAAAGCAGTGTGGGTGAAGATGGAAACACCAGAATGTTTACAAACTGCACCTCAATTATGTTTGCCCAACTTCAATGCTATGTTAGCCAACTGCGTTTTGCTTGTCCAATTTCAACGTGTGGCTGGTTTATGATGAGCAAGTTGTTTAAAAGCACACAAGCAACAAAAAAATCTGAAATGAATAAAGTGTTCTGTGTGACATAGACTACGGCATGAACTTATACCATGCTCCTTGACAAAAGTCTCATAGAAATAATAATGGCTGGGAAAGTTGAGTAGAGTAGAGATGCATAAAATAATGCTGATGAGCTGTGGAAAAGAACAAAAGAGATGGTAATATACTAATTTGCAATCCTTGGGCATTATACAAGTAGACATTGCTTTTTCTCTGGGTGGCAATTATCAGTAACACTGCAATGTTATTTAACTTCTATTTAGAAGAAAGTTCTGTGAAAAATTGTTTTTAATCGCAGATAAAGTTACAAACATTTAATTCAAAATAAAGTTCATTACATGCTATGATGACTTCTTGACTCCTGAATAAAAATCATAGTATTTGTTTAGTGTAGGGCTCATTTATCACTGACTTATTTTGGAATACTTATGCACAGAATCACACAGCATTTTCCCATATTTAATATATGACAATGCTTTAATCATCTCTCTCACACACAAAAGAAAACTCTTAGAATTAAAAAAAATTAAGTAAAAATGGAATGGTTTGTCCCTTATCCAAAAGTGTGGTTTATATTTCCATATACAAGTTCCAATGGAAAGTAGTGGGGATACAGGTCAAGCTGTAGAGTTTTATTTAATGCTTACTTTATGATAACCTTGAGAGTATTTTGAATGTTTTATGAAAAGTAGAACATCAGGAGATTTGGGCTCTGTGGAACAGATGAAATATTGAAGAAGAAAAAAGAGATAAAAGTAGTACAGGCAAAAATCATAATAATTAGAAGCGCAAAAGATTGCAGAAGAATTGGGTTAAAAATAAGCAGGTCATTAAGCTAGCAGCTAAACACAGAATAAACACTTCAGATCAAAAGCCAGAGAGAGCAATATCTTTCAATCAAGAACAATTTCTTATAATCTGGGTGGCTCCTGGAGTAGTGTATGGGACCTACTGGATCTCAAGTCAGACTCGTTAACCATGGGAAGCAGTGGGATGGATTGTTAACATATTTAGATGGGAAAACCGAAAGGAAATTGTTTCAAGTGCGACTTTGGTGACACGATAGCAGTGTTCCAATATTTGAGGGGCTTCCACAGAGAGGAGGGGGTCAAGCTATTTTCCAAAGCACCTGAAGGTCAGACAAGGAATAATGGATGCAAACTGACCAAGGTGAGATTCAACCTGAAATAAGGAGAAATTTTCTGACAGCGCGAACAATCAACCAACGGAACAGCTTGCCTTCAAAAGTTGTGGGAGCTTCATCACTGGAAGCTTTCAAGAAGAGACTGGACAGCCATCCGTCAGAAATTCTCCCTAAGCGAACTTCACCCACCAACCATTTCAGATTAACAGAGTTGGAAGGGACCTTGTAGGTCATCTAGACCAGTGGCCACCACTGGTGGTCCGTGGAGAAATTTTTGGTGGTCCGTGGAGAAATTTTTGGTGGTCCGTGGAGAAATTTTTGTATTTTTGCATTTTTTATATTGCACTCATCCTTAAGCTACGGCTCCTAGG
>JANHFK010006072.1:18868-29967 GCA_036250565.1 Sibynophis collaris
TTTAATTATATCTTAACTTTTGTATTTTTCGTGTTTTAAATTGACTGTGAACCGCCCCGAGTCCTTCCAGGAAAGGGACGGTATAGAAATCTAATAAATAAATAAACAAATAAATAAATAAAATGAAAGAATAAACTGAAACTGAAATAATATGACAAAATTTTCAGGAAAACAAACCAAGATTCTATTTCAGCAAATTCTCTCAATATTCCCTGAACAAGCTGACACTAGAAAATATCCAGATTTGGTACTTCTTACATTATAGGACTTGAAATGTATTGTGCTGAAGCTAGTTTTGACTAATCTAAACTTCACTGAAAGCAACAAGACTATTCAGAAACAAATAACATAGTTATTTAAAATGTCCTTAAAGGAATGGACTTTCCTATATATATTTCCTATATATATACCAATATATATTGGTGGAGGGGGGATATCATTCAATCTGGAGTGGTCCATTGTTTCAAGTAACTTGCAGGAATGTAAAGAGCACTAGTGATACAGAGACTCTCTCTAAAGTGTATCCCTCCTTTAGATTGACCCCTGTGGGAATATCCTTCTTACTACCTTGGAAATGAGAAATGAAGTCAGCAGCTCTGATGTGCTTGCAAGTTTGAATGATCCAAGAGCCACCATGTACTCTTATGACAGTGCCAGCATCCATTACCGGAGACCACCTACTATGAAAGACCTCAACAGCAGAAGCACCTTGGACAGACACACCACCCACCAAAAGGGACGACTACGAAGAAGAGCATCACAGCTCAAAGTCAAAATACCAGATTTGACTGATGTTAATTCCATAGACAAATGGTCCAGAATGGTCTTTCCTATCACTTTTATTCTTTTTAATGTTGTCTATTGGCTTTATTATGTGCACTGAGTTATGTTGTGATCCCTCCATCAAGTCATCCTAGACACCATTTTTTCCTCTCTTCACTTTCTGTCAAACTTAAGGAAGATTCACAGTACAGAGTCCATCTATTCAGTAGGTTAGAGTATCTTTTTACTCATATCCCCCAGTTTAAACCCTGTATACTCCAAAAAACAAAAGTATCTCTTTGAATATTATATCATTCTTTTAGATCTGCTTTCAAAGAGCAAAGATGTTGAAGACACAAGTGCTTTTCTCCTGTTTTGTTTAACACTATTTCTGGTAATCTTTCCTTTGCTTTTTTCTTAACATTTAACATGTGAAATGAAATTCTGTCTAATCCCACCCCCTCCAAAAATCGATGTCTAATGGCATCACAATAGTGTTTGCCAAACAAAGTTAAAACATCTGTTTGCAAAGCAAGACAGATGATAGCTTCAATCATATGCACATTTACTGAGAAGGAGACCCAGCTGCACAACTCCTGACAAATCACACATTGGTTTTCAGTGCAGATATTTTATTATAAATAAGCTACCAGTACAATATATAATTTTACAGTGTGAAAAAGTACATGGGTAGACAGAGGTCTACCAATATTTATGGGGAAAAGAGCTGCATTGTTAAATAATTTATTAATTTGTAAATGTCAAACATTTTTGTAAATTAAAATGTGCTCCTGCTGAAACAGGCAGCACATATTTTTCAAATGATTAATGTTTTTAATACACATCTTTAAATATTGGAGATGATAAGAAATAGCTTAGAAAGAACATGGTTTTTCTCACCCACAATAAAATCTCTTGAATCTCTTGAACAGTGGTACTGCTGTGATGAATTAATGGATTTCCTTTAAACAAAAATAATTATTTTTTTCAGAATTATTCCTTTATTCATATATACATTTATGCAGCTTTAATTAACATTTGATTACAATTCATAAATTTAGTCAATAAGGATACCTTTATGAAATGACAGTGCTAGAAGGAATATATGGCAGTAGAAGCCTACAATAGTTGCAAAGCTTTATTGTAGTGTATTGATTTAACATAATACATTAAGTTTTGTTGGAAGAAAAATATTTTCCCTTCCATTTCCATTAAAGGCTACTTTAAACCTGTATCAGGTTATCACTTTAATTATCATCTCTCTATCCCAGAATCCTGGGAAATATTGTTGGGAGAAGTGGAAAAACATTAAGAATTCTTTATGGGTTATGTTTGTCAGATAATAGAAATTTATATTCCATGGGGAAAGCTCTGGCCATGGCATAAATTTATTTTAAGTGCCAATGTGGATATATCTCTAGTCACATCATTGGTTCTTTTATGTTTATTATTTAGCAGGAAACAGCCCTAAGGTCACCAGACCAAGATCATTCAACCTTCAAAGCCCCTCTGATTATAATTGCTAAAACACAAACATCAGTGGCACAAATTTCCTTTTATTTTGAGGTGGAAAAAATTGAAATCTGACAATAAGCCTTAAAATGGACTCCCTCTTAAAAAAAAATAATAGGGGAGGGCTTCCAAATTCCTCCAAACTTGGCTACTCTATAGATGTGGTTTGGGCAATATCATTTCTTGGTCTAAAGTCCTCAAATCAAAATTTTAAACATTGGCGACATACCGTGGCCACCAAAATTTGGCCCACTACTATGGTAGGAGATAGGGTGAAAAAAGAGGACTTTAATATTTTCCTTCTTGCAATTCTAATCCAAATAAATAGCATTCTACCCTACAGCTACTATTTTCAGGAAAGCTGATTTTAGTGCCCATAATGGTTTCTTCCTGATGCAAACAGAGAGAAATAACTTTAACTTTTGAGTTAGAGGAGAAAAGCATGCCAGAGGCTACTTGATAGCATGGCAATTATAACCCTTTGATAGCCATACCCCAAAATAGGACCATCAGATCTGGCCTGCAAACATCAGCAAAATTGCTAGATGGAAGAGATGGTGATCTTGTTGCCATCTACTGGTGATCTGAATCTTTGCAGCACCAATAAATAGCCCCAAAATACATGAAAAAGAAATAGTGCCATAAATAATTCAATGCTTGTTATTATTTCATTATTTTATAGGGTAGAAGACTATTTATTTTATGTATTATTAAAGCAATTAATAATTATTTTATGAGCAGAATATGATCAGGTACAGTTTAGATCTCCTCCCTCCCACCCCAATGTAGATGAAGGACCAAGTTCATAGGGATGTGTTGGAAGAAAAATCCAGATCCAGTTCCAAGCTGGGAGAAAGACACTGGAAATAACATGGAGGCTGATTGGAAAAAAAGATTCTGTTTATTGCTGAGCACAACCATCAACAGCATGTGATTCTGGGACAGCTGACCAGATGGTTGAATGAGTGGGTAGATCTTTATAGGTTTCTGTGACTTTTAAATTTGAACTGTTCTGGGATTGTGCAATGAAGGGACTTGTCTTTTGCTAAACAGTGGTAGGTTAATTCTATTATATCTTTGAAAGGTCATGTCCTATCCTTAATCCCATCACCCTGGAGCTGAAGATGTTTTGTTTATGAATAAACAAATAGTCCTGGATTTCTTAATGGGCCCAAAATCTTCTTCTCTTAAGGACTCAGAAGTTGTGGGAGCTTCATCACTGAAAGCTTTCAAGAAGAGACTGGAGTGTCACCTGTCAGAAATAGTGTAGAGTCTCCTCCTTGGGTAGGGAGTTGGACTAGATGACCTACAACAGTGATGGCTAACCTTTTTGCCATCGGGTGCCAAAAGTGGGGAGAATGCCGAGGGTCACGTGTGCATGTGCCCACACCCCTAATTCAATGTGCCCTGGCCCCCCTGCATGCGCACGCGACCCCCCCATATATTTCATTCTTCTAGAGGGTGTGTCTTACAGATGTATTTTGATTACATTATCTTACAGTGCCCCCCATTGAGAGTGGCATTATAATAACATAATATTGCATTGACTGTATTTTAGAGATAGAATAGAATAGAATTTTTTATTGGCCAAGTGGACTGGACACACAAGGAATTTGAGATCATGTTTTTAAAAATTTTAAATTTAATTTTAAATTTTTAAAATTTTCCTGGGGATAACAAACCTCTTTTTTAATTTAGTTATACTGATGTGTGGCCACAGACAAAAAACCTTAAGTTATATTCATTATATACCATCAGATTCTCTCTTTTTCTGTATCTTTCTCCCTTGTCAGAGCATCCTTTGAAAATAATTTGAAATATTATTTGGATTAAATGTAAACACAACCCCCTCCCTTTGCTATTAATGAAAACAATGTCACTTTTTTAGATTACCACACACTGAAAAAAGAGGGCCTAAAGAAGAATCCAATCACTGACAATAGCTGCTTTCAAGAATACCAGAGAGATACTGTGCTCAGTGAGATCCAAAGCATGTATGTATATATACAGTCTGCATATGTGTGTGTATATATACATACATACAAAAAAATAATATAACATGAAACTATCCAAATGTATATATTATTAGTGAAGTATAATTGGTTTTCTAGAAACTGTAGAGACAATCTGTTTCTTTGTTAAATCGTGGTGGCAAACTTCTTCATAGTTCAAATCCCAGCTCTTCTTTTTCGAGGCAGGAGCTAAGATTCATGACTAAAAATATAATAGATTAAGTTTTTCTGTGCAATGAGGGATGATCATAACTAATCAAGTGTGAGAGGGTGGGTGTAATGGAGGTGTGAACCATCTCCTCAAGATTCTGTTCACACTGTTGATAATGTCACCTAGCAATTAGACCACATCAGTTACACACAGTGAGTTTATTATCCCACAGTGCCTTAGTGTGAAAGCTTGTATTTATTATATTATTGAAAACTCAGGATACAGAACCAATACAATGCTTTGACTTATTCTGCAAATATATAGGATTTACATAACTGGAAATGAAAATATTAGCATATAATTATTTGCTGAAAATTGCCTTCAAAGCATCTGTTGCAAAACTTGATTCTAAGTGCTGTTGCTATGCCCTAATGACTATATCAAACTGGCTCCCATTATTTCTTATAATGGCTTCCAATAAACAATTGTCAGTTCAGAAATGGAGCTGGAGATTGCTGATTCTCACATAGTTCATCCCATTACTAAGTGTGTTAAAGTGAAATTGTTGACTGAAATAAGTCAAGAAAGTTCATGTGAAATAACAGTTTCCATCCCAAGCTAATTTAATGCTGCAGTTCCTTGCCAACAGTTTGCAGTAAGCAGTATTCAAACCCTGTTAAATTTGCTACTCAGTAAATTTAAGGCATCAAACTCGGAAATAGAGCAGGGGTCTCAAACTCATGTTGTCATGTCATCAAATTGCGACTTTTTTCCACTTTGCTAAACAGGGTGGGCATGGCTAGTGCATGAAACATCTGGCCCACGGGCCGCAAGTTTGATACCCCTTAAATAGAGCATATATATTTAAAGTATTCTGTCTGGGGAATTCTGGGAATTGAAGGCCACATACTTTACAGTTGCTGAGATTAACATTACTCTAGAAAGTATGAATAACACAGATACACTGGTAATATTAAATCAAGCAGGGAAAAATATGTAGAGTTAAAAGATAGAGAGGGAAGCAATTACAGTAGAGAGCATATTAGTATAGGAGACCTCTTATCACTTTCCTAACATTTATTTAATATATTTTAAGCAGCATGGTGTGATGCTAATCCTAAATATATGGTGTGGATGTATGTTTGTATAAGGTCTATTTTCTTCTGGTCAGAAAACAAGCAATATGATAAGGGATATTAAATGTTAGCCCAAAATTCTTTTATCAATGAAGTCTTATTTTCATAAATTAATGTAATCATAAAATAATGATAACTGCAAGTGCAAGTAAGCTCTGTTAAAGAGTAGAAAGTAGTTTTAAATAAACACACTCAAGTTTCACACTCAAAATAAATCCATGACTGGTATCTTTTTCAAAGGAAGCCAGACTTCTGTTGGCTATTAAAATAATTTAGCTAAAAAAGGACATGTGTTGATAAAATAAAATTTATAATTTAACTGACAATTACATAAAAACATCTCTCAATTGTCTAAGCTTGAGAGTGATTCGGCAACAGCCAAATAACTTACCATTTCTCCTGCTTTTATGTGTTGCAACTTTGTGTGTTTAAGCTTTTAAAACTTACTCCTATTTAAGCGTGAGTTTAGTATCACATATTCAATGATAAATCCATAATGTTGTCCTAGCTGAAATCTGATGCATTTGACATTGAATATAAAACCAGCCATTGTTAATGTTCATGTAACATTCACAAGTTGAGGCTCTGTACCTCTAAGTATACAATGAGCACAGATGACAGCACACACATAAACAACATATATGCATTGAACATATAGAACCCTAACAAAATTTTGGAATCTTAGAGAGTTATCACTTAATACAAAAAAATTTACAGTTGCGAATTGTGGGTGGGTAGTATTGTTCTACTAGGGCTGTCTACCTATTAAAAGATGAGATCACCATCAAAAGTAGCCAGTTTTTGTGTAACTAATCCCTCTAATCCCTCTACCATATATCATTCAGAATACAAAACAGCAGGATTTCCTACTGTGTAATATTCATGGGAATGGGTGAAAAGTTGAAACAAATTGTTCTTAAGAAATAAAATAAGCAATGAATGTGACTATTGTGTACTACTACTTGTCTCCCAGAGCATTTATCCAGTGAGATGATCCTCCTAAAAGTGATGGATATGCAAATATAATACTTTTTCAGCAAATCTTTTATTAAAAAAAGACAAAACCTCAGTTTGTTTAATGCAATATAGCCATTAGCAAATAATCCATGTATCTTGGTTTAGAGGCCCCAGAATAATTACAATAAAAGCTGATTTAAAAAGGGGAACTTTTTGGACAGTATTGATTGAAATAGTTCTGTGTGATAATCTTCATTAAGACAAGAGTTAACTCAGCACTTCTCAACTTTGGAAACTTTAAGATGTATGGACTTCAACTCCCAGAATTCCTTAGCCAATGCATTATCTTAAAGTTGCCAAGGTTTAGAAACATTGAGTTAAATTATCACTTTTAATTCCATTCAATTAGTCCTCAGCTACTATATTACAAATCCTCTGCTGCTTTTTCCAATCTAAATGTCTCAGGAAATTTGGAGTTTCATTAGTACTAGTATCTTCCTTCTTTATTGTTGAAGTGTTATCCTAATATCCTTTCAGCTCAAGAATTACTCAAAGTGCAGAGAGTTTCTTTGAAGGTAAATTAAGGTTTAGTTAAAAGAATTTCCTCACGTTGTGCCTATGCCTTCACTCTTGAGTTGAGGTATTGAAATCCATGAAATATGAATCCATGTTTGTAACAAACGTGCCTTGTTCAAATAAGCCTTGACTGAAACATATTGTTTATAGAGAAGTGTATGCCCTCTTACTATTCTATCAAACTGTATGTGTAAATACTTAATATTATGATTAGGTAAAAAAAATTCACTGCCATATGCTGCCAGCATGGGAAGTAGACACAAATAACAGAATATATTTGGGTTGGTGGTTAGGAGATAGCTCAGTAAAAAACTGATATGTGATCAATTTTCTTGACATTCATAAAAAATAGTTCCAAATTTCATTTCAAGTCTCTGTTTTAAAATCTGATTTCCAAAGTATTTTACAATAACCCCAAGCACACATCCATAGGATAGTTCTATTAGGTAGTAATTCCTACAGGCACTTCACAAAACCCTGTTTCAAATCTTTTCTCTAGTGGGATATACTCATAAATTGCCCAATATCCAAATGCTCATGTGTTTTCTACTACGATTCCTGAAACTGGTCATTATCAAAAACTGACACCAACTAGTTGTCTCCCAGCTCATTAAACCTTGTATTTGTCAAAGCTTTGCAAATGATTTGGCATTAAACAGAAACTAATGAAATAAACAACACTCTTTTCATTCACCTTTTATCTCTGGACCTTGGAAATCTGGTAAAATATCACCTATGAAGCTAAGATCAATTGGAACTAATGGCTTGCCTCATAAGAATATTATTGCATGACAATGAGAGGCCTTCTGACCTCTATCACTGTTCTTTGTCATCTCTGCAGAGTTAATGCCACCCTATGATTAAAACCAAAGTGGTGCCAACATTTAATTGAATCTGTATGGATGATGGATATGACAATGGAGAAGTTTTACTCATTCCTGCAGCCTCACTTAATTGTTTATTTAAAAAAGCAGATGTGTTTTTCAATCAGAAAGACTCTGAGCAAATATAACACTATCAGAACATGTCTATAATTCTGATAAATTTTGGATGTGAACTTAGAGGGGAACAAAAGTCATCCATGTCCATCCAACACCCTGCTGAGCTTCTTCTCTATGTCTGTGTGCTGTACAATATTGATGTTCCCAAATCTTGTGAATTGGCCCTTAAGTATAGGCATTGGTGTCAGTGGAGTGAGCGAAGGGGCAGGTAATGAAACATGTGTTGTGATGTCATGACACACATTTCAGCCTTTTCACATCTTTGTGCTCTGCATCTCTGTCCTTAAACTGGGGAAAAATCATTAGAAGTCTTTTGGCTGGAGAACTTCTGAATAAAAAGACATTGCAGTCCTATTGCCTTTTTTTCAACACAACTTTGTGAAAGTAGACATTCGGCATTTACTAACCCAGGGGTGTCAAACTCGTGGTGTCATGTGACATATCAGGACTTTTTCCCCCTTCACTAAACTGGGCATGGGTGTGGCCAGCACATGATGCATCCGGCCCATGGGCCACGAGTTTGACAGCCCTATACTAACCCAAAACCAAATATCAAAGTAAACTAAATGTTAATATGTTCTTTAGTAAATCTGAATGCAGCAATTGATGAAATGCACCCTCATTTGCAAACTTCCTCATCTGATCTACCTAGAATATTTTTTGATTTTCAGATATTGAACCCTAGTGCAGTGGTTAGAATGCAGTATTGCAGGCTAACTCTTCCTTCAGCCTGGAGTTTGATTTTGATAGGCTCAAGGTTGATTCAGCCTTCCATCCTTCAGAGGTCACTAAAATGAGGAGCCAGATTTTGGGAGCAATATGCTGACATTGTAAATTGCCCAGACAGTGGAGTGGTATATAAGTCTAGTGCTACTGTTATGCCTACTTTATCTGATATTTATTGCCCTCATGTGAAATTGTGCAAATGAATATATTTTAGCATCCAATACATATAACTATACATGAAGATAGTTCAGCATTGCTTACAAATGAGGATCAGAAATCTCTTTTATAGACCATTGGGATTATCACTACTTAAAGTCTGTGCAATATTGCCTAATGGTTGTTGTAAAATGCAGTAGTTCCATGTTTAAAATTACTCTTCTATTAAATGAAAAAGAATTTGACATGATGAAGATGTGGAAGTGCAGCTCAATAAGATGACTAAATCACTATCTTGAGATAGGTTATACTAGTTGGAAGGAAAATTAGAAGTCATAACTCTTAATGAATTGTGTACATGTATATGGGAACTATAATCAACTTGCTCGAAGTCATTATGCAAATTTATTGAAACATATTTATTTATTGATTATTTGTATACCACTGACTCCACATAAACTCAGAAAAATTTAAGAAAACCAGACCTACAATTCAAAAGCCAATAAAATCATAACCAGAATTTATCTGCCCCTACAGCAGTGATGGCAAACCTATGTCACGTGTGCCACAGGTGGCACTCGGAGCCATATCAGCGGGCACTCAAACACTGCCCCATGTCAGCTGATTTTTGGGTCTTCTGAGCCCACTGGAAGTTGGGAAACAGGTGGTTTCCAGCCTCCAGAGGGCCTCTGGGGGGATCAGGAAGGCCGTTTTTGCCCTCCACAGACTCCTAGAAAGCCTCTAGAGCCTGGGAAGGGCAAAAAATAGGCCCATCTTGCCGTTGTGTGCCAAAAGCGGGGGAAGCGCAGGGGGGGTCGCGTTCACATGTAGGGGGAGTGGGGCGCATTGAATTATAGATGTGGGCACGCACACACGTGACCCCCCCACTTTTGGCACACGACAGCAAAAAGGTTAGCCATCACTGCCCTACAGCAACCCAATTAAGATATCTTCCAATTTTAAAAAACCTCCATAATATTCCATTAAAAATTATTCATAAATAAATTTCTCCGCTAAGTACAATCGTTTAATTAAGTTGTCAGAACCTCTAAATTTCTGCAATTGAAATTGTTGAAGGCTATAGTATTTTTGATTTTTTCCAAAAGAGAAGATTGAGGATCCTTGCAGGGGGCCTGCAGCCAAATGAGATGCCATCAGAATGATAAAACATACATTGCAATGTCAGGCTATGTTCTGCCATGTCATAAGGCAAATTCTTCCCTTGTGTAACACTATGACACAGGTAGAGAAAAGGCAGAGTTGGAGTAGTAAATCAGGTTTTCTATTTCATCATTTGCTCCCCACTCTCCAGTTCATGGATGCCTGTGGTTTAGAAAGAAATCAGAGGCAAAGATGAGGACTCAACTAGGTCTTTAGAACTGGCCCCAAGCCTGGTCAGCGTGAAGTTGGAGATGGAAGATAGTAGTGTTGGTTGCATTAGATTGGTTCTGGTGCTGCATGTTTGTTTCTGCTTTCACTGTTTTTTGCTATTATTGCTATTATTATTGTTTTATGATGTTTATAACTCTTGTGAGCTGCCCAGTGTTGTGGTTTTAAGATGAATGGCCATTCAAGGCTTTTAAATAAATAGTGAGTGGCATTATGCTCTCCTTGAAAGTACCATTTCATACAAATGTACATATCATATATCTTGTCTCCAGGTAGCATCTGTGGCAAAAACTACTTCCACATTCCATATATGTACCTACTTCTATTATTCCTGAGCCAACTGAGTTTAGCAATATGCCTTAGTTATTTCATGCTTATACCTTAAAACAATTTAGCACTTAGTAGTTAGTTTTACTTTGACTTTTCCTAGCTACAGTGATCTGTAGGGACAATTGTGTTAAAGATGCTCCTCTCCTCCCCATACCTACTTTGGAACAGCAGCAACTGCAGGGGAAGCGTAAAAGACAAAATGGTGGTGGCAGCAGTGCAAATGAAGCCCTACCCTTTTGTTGCACCCACATGTTAAGCAGTGGTAAAATCCTTTTTTTTTTACTACCGGTTATGTGGGTGGGCATGGTGGGCATGGTGTGGCTTGGTGGGCGTGGCAGGGGAAGGATACTGCAAAATCTCCATTCCCTCCCCACTCCTGGGGGAAGGATAT